>JAPNUC010000042.1:0-69938 GCA_028554685.1 Agrotis ipsilon | reverse complement strand
GAAAGGTAAATAAAAAGTGAAAAAACCATAAACCTTCTACAGATAAGAACCGGTTGTCGTAAGACCAACAAAAAAAAAAATACGACTGCCCAAGGAATTCAAAGGTATGCATGTTATTATTTTAACTCGATTTGCCGTTCTATAGGAAAATAATGTCAATAAAAAACTTTTTAGCGCTCGTTTTAATGGTTTAGTTGTCGTCATTTACTAGAATACACTGTTATCATTTTAAAATAATACGTCGCACTAGTATTAATAAATTCCCTACTGGCGACATTATAAATAACTCTATCTAGATGAACTATAACATATAATAAAATTTACGCCTCTAAACTGCGAAGGGGTAGGCAGAGATGAAAGCTGAAATTAGTATTGAGCGAGTTAAGGGCCAGTTTCTTTCAACAATATTTAGTTAAACTATTGTTAAAATCCCATACATTTTAAACAGATGGTTAAAAAATGCAACTTGCCCTTGGTCGGTTTAGTTTAGGGTATTTTTAGTGACCTCTGTTGCTCTTGAATTAGTAAATAAGGATTTTTAAAATATTGTTTGATGTTATTGTTGATAAAAAATAAAAATCAGCTGGTTGCGTCACTTCTGTCAACTTTTAGTTTTTTTTAGCGTGGTTAAATCATCAAATTACCTAGTCCACCCACACAGGGCAGGGCAGGAGCGACTGTGAGACTTGTACTGACTAAAGTCCACGATGTCCTTCAATAGCCTTTTATGTTCCGGAGTCATGTTATTTTTTAGGCCCACGACCCCGGCGGGCTTTGGCCCTCTATGAGGGAGGGCCCGTCATTGTGCTGACACTCTAATCGAAGTACCTACCTACTCAAATCGCGCGGAATCGTAGCATCGTACGCGACTCCATAGTTTTGCTCGCAAGTATAGTTCTAAAATTGAAAAAAAATGCTCGACACAAACGCATTGTTTCGAAACTGCCTCGCACTGGTTTTCTCTGCATTGCTCAACGATAGCAAATAAAAAACAATAGGGCCATAGCAGACACGATAGATTTAGCATCGGCCAATAGCTATTTTGTTGTTTTTTCAGAAGATAGTTCTAAAGCGAATAAATGCTACGTTGCAAAGCGAGATGAACGAACTTAGGGCCAATTGATCCGTAATTAAACAATCTACAAGTTAAAATTCTATGAATTTCTTAACAGAGAGTTAAAAAATGTGTAGGTAGCGTTTTAAGTAATAGTTTGCCTAACTATTAATCAAATAATTGGGCAACTGGGCCTTAAATTGACAGCAGTTTTGGCGCAGTACTTTCTAAGCATTTTAAAAAGGGCTATGGAAGGAACATCGTAGAATTTAGTCAGTACGAGTCTGATAGTGCCTTCCTCTCTTCCCAAAACGGGAGGACTCATTCTCAATATCAGTCTAAAAAAAGGTTTGGCGCAGTGGTTGAACGATAGACAGTCTCTGTCGGCCGCTTTTCGTAGGTAGTCACTGCACCTGGCCGGCGCGGCGGGCGTCCCACACTACGTTTGCCGAGTCGCGGTCTCCGCTCAAGGACACGTCTACTCCAGCGGTTGTCTGTCCTGCGAGAGATGTAGCTAGCCCACTGCCACTTCAGCTTACTAATAAATTCTTTCTGCTGTTAACATAGTTACGACAAATCAAAACAGTACCCTCGCACGAGTTTTCAGTAAATGAGACGTAAAGTATTAATTCCTTCTTCGCACACCAGAGGCGCTGTCCCATTTTTTCCTTGAAAATTGGCAATTTGAAAGTGCGAATGTTCCAGTTTTCTTTACGTTTCATTTACTGAAAACTCGTGCTAAGGGTACTGAATGTTTGTTTATGTATGTGAATGCACTCTCAATACAAAAGTGTGCTGCAACGATTTTTTAAATAAAAATGTATTTTATTAAAGTGTCATATTAAAGTGTCTTGCATACACGCAAACACCAATAACCGATAAGTTGTGTAACAAAAGTAAAGGTAGCCGTGCATACAGTTGACAATTAAGCTTCTTTATTATATCTATGGGTAAGATCAAATGTATAGAAATGTTTGAAACACGACACCAGTGGCGAATTCGCGTGCCTTTTTTTTAGCTTGGTGAAATCATCAAAATGTTAAATCACCCCGGGCAGGGCGGGAGGGACTGTCAGACTAAAATCCACGGTGTATGCTCTGCTGTACACCAACAAGGTGGACAGACGACCTTATAAAAGTCGCCGGAAGACGCTGGATGCAGGTCGCTTCCAACCGGTATATGTGGAGATCTAAAGGGGAGGCCTATGTTCAGCAGTGGACGTCCTATGGCTGAGATGATGATGATGATGCTCTGCTGTATGAATGCTCCACCGTGTCATCCGGGCGATACTCGCAGTGGTGACACCCAGGCGTTTCCTTCTTCATCATCAGACATAGGTACCTCCCGAAACTACCATGTCCGGTGAGGACCTGCGTCATGCGGTAGGTCAGGACGCCGTGGCGCCTATCCAGCCACTCCTACACGGTAAAAAAGGATTTCTTTGAATAAGAAAGACCAATTTCTTGAAATATTTGTTTATTCTAAAAATATATTTACTTAAGCCAATGCAATATTTTTAAAACAAAAATACCACTCGTATTTCATTCAGACAATTTTTTTCTTAGTTATTATGAGAAATATTTTTATTTCAAGACTTATTTAAATTTCTATCAAGCAAAATGACTTAATTGAAATCAAGAAATCTCCAGCTTCTTGCATCAAATTTAAATTATCTTAAATCAATTAAAAGTTACTTTGATTGAGATTCTTTAGTTTTAAACAGAGAAAATCTATTTTTTTTGGAACAACGTAGTCATGGTTTTCGATAAACACAATAGTATTTTACTTTGAGAAATGTATCCCTAACACAAAGGCTTTTAGCCTGATGTCAAGAGTACTTTTTCTTTACACACAACGCAACAAAACGCAAGTTGCAAGAAGCAAGCACACACAGGCGTCATTCTCGATCTCTCGATCGATCGGGCTCTGTGTTGATTTTGCGTTTTTGTGTTGCGCTGCGAGGGCAATTTTTTTTTATACGAGTTTAACAAACAACAGGCTATTAAAACGATTTTGTGTGTGAATTACGCGCTATAAACCGTGCAGGGTCAGTGGGTGATCTTAGGACTCAGGGCTGGATGCCACAAAATGGATGCCATCACTTCCTTACTACAAGCCTGGAATATTCCAGAGGAAATCATTAACAACTTTGTGCGTAAGTGATTGTTACTTATTTAAAAATAAACTTTAATTTGGGAATGAACGAGCAACAAACATTCAAATTCATAGTTATAAGTTATAACCTTAGTATAAGCATGATATTTTTAACCTTAGTTTTCTTGTCTATCTTTTGCAGAAAACGGAATAACAATAGAACATCTACCGAAATTGAGTCCAGAAAATTTAAAAGAATTGTGTCCACATATGGGCTCAAGACTTGTTTTACAAGAAAAAATTGTTGAGCTGGTCACTGCCCACGTATGTTTCTATTTTACTTTTAATAAGTTAGTAACTATGCTCAAGGTGCTTTCATATAGCCAGTCTTTATAGGTCACGTTAAATAATATTTCCGTCTTGCTAAAATACTATAATTTTACAGGCACCAACAGAAACTAACAGCAGTGTATGTAATAATACTCAAGTCCAAGTCCTTGGAGATCCCACTGCCACAACCAGTAATTTTGAGACTTACACCAACAACAGCAGTAGTGTAATAATTTCTCTAGATTCAATACAAGTACTGGATCCTGACACCCAAAGTATCCCTAGAAAAACCTTTCCAAATTTTGACTTAGAAACATTACTGCAAACTTCAGCAGGTGGCAATAGTATTCTAAAATACTATCAAACATATGACTTTTTGGATAATACCAAGAGGAACCAATTAGTAGATATTATCATTAAACATATATATACCTACATTGTCAACTGGTAAGCATAAAAACTTATCTTTGTTAATACCGGCCAATTGAAATAACAGACCTATAGATTATCATTTTTCTGTTTCAGCCGAATAACCTATGAAGAATATAATGTAATAGCAGCGAAAATCATCTCTTTGTTTCCAAAAGAGAACATTGGAACTTATTACACCAAGCCAATTACAAAAAGAATTTCCATAAATGGGCGCTCCACAATTGCCCGTGGTAAACTAGTCGATAAAGTGAGAAACCTTCTTTATAAATATGGAGATAGAAAAAGACCATCAACATCTGAGTTAGAGAATACTCCACCTATAAAAAAACATGTAGAGGACTTGCAGAGTAAGTTATTAATATTTAATAATCATGTTCTTGCCTATGGAATGAATGTATGGTTACTATGCAAATTCTGCTGTGTGTGTGTGTGTGCACTATAGACCATGAATGGGGAATTAATTTGGATGATGTTCCAGGATGATTTAATTTAATAATTTACATTCTTACATACACACTAAACTACTAAAATTATTTTGTTTTAGACTTGTATTCAAGAGATATATTGTTTCTAAACAACAATACTGAGCCATGGGTTGAAGTGATACAAAAATGGAAGAACACATTCAATGTAAGAAAAGAAACTGAATACCAAAATGTTCACAAATTTTTAAAAGAATGGAAAATATTATATGATCAAAGAAGTGACACATTGGTGAGTAATTTAATTACTGATTGATCACCTACTTGACTCTTACTATCCTTATATTTTCGACAACCACAACCCTCTGCCCTCTGCGTAGTGGGTCCCGGCTTTGATTCCCGGTCAGGATAATGTAGCGTGTGTTCACTGGCACAAATATCCTAATAAAGTTTAACACTTCTATTTCTTTCCAGATAAATATTGACTTTGACTTATTGTATCCAGAAAAGGATTAAATTTTTATTTAAACTGGAATAGTTTTTTGAAAAATTAATCACTCTAAGACCGCCACGAGATGAAAGAACTAAAAACCTTATAGAGTCACTGAAAAATCTTGAAGATGATGATAGTAAGTACCTACTTAAAGTGCTGTGTTTATTTCATTTAAGATCTTTATACGATTATGATAATAATTAAATCTTTTTTTTTTCAGCAAAACTTCCTACTCAGCTTAAAATACTTGCACATCTAGTGCCTCCGAAGGGAAGATTATCAAAAAAAATTAAATTCACAACACAGGAAGCTATCGACTCTTTATATATTTGTGTGCAAGTACGTATTTTTAACCTCCAAGGCAAAGAGGCGATTATTATAAGTTTTGACCGCTATGTGTGTGTCTGTCTGTGTAGCTTTTAAACGGGTGAACCAATTTGGATGGGGGTTTTATTATTTGAAAGCAGGTGTTTCTAGCGTTGGTTCATAGACATGTTTTATCAAAATCGGTTGAGCCATTTCAAGATCATCAGCTCTTTTCTAGTTTTTTGAAGAGATAATGAGCAATTTGTACTGGTTGGATGGACTTCCATAATTCAATATCATGGTAACCTTTACCAGGAAGATTGTTGAGGATAAATTGGAAATATATTTAATGTTTTTTTTTTACATATACTTAGTAGGTTCAAGTGGGAATTGCAAATTGTTCTAAATGTAGAAATAATTAAATAAAATTTAAAAAACCCCCAACTCGACTAGCTTGGATATGTTACGAGTACTTATTACTTTATAATTTACAACTCATAAACTTAAAGGGCCAATAGATACGTGTTAATTTTAGCTTTTATGACTTAGGCTCTGCCTAGTTTGGAATCAGTCAAGTTTATTAATGTATTTTTTTTTCTTAACAGAATATTGGCGATATAGACCAGGTCATAGACGAACAAAAACAAAAGGCAGGAAGCAAGAAGCTGCCTGTTCAACCCTATATTATACTACAAGGAACCTTACAAGCATGCAGTTCACCATTACTTATAGTTGATGATGTAAGGTACCAGTTTTCAACCACAACAAAAGCTTTGATACTCTCTTTAAGCTTTACCATACTTTTAACGTTAAATATCCGAAACCAGGTGACCAGTTATACCTGATCATACAAAGATGCGTATATAAATTGAAACTAATTATGACAATGTTGTCTCGTACATTATTGATGTTTTGAATTTATAATTTTGGCCAAAAAAAACTAAAAGTACTAATTTTTTTCTATGCGTACTAGGGTGGATAGGTTTATGCATCTTTGAATTGCGATTAAGTCTCAGTATATTCAACATAATAATTCAATTCAAAATTTTTGTAATTGAGAAGCTTTTGTGTATTATTTAATTTCCAACAAACGATTTTTTACCAATTTATACTTACCGTGTTTTGTTGTCATCGAACATGAATCTGAATTGTAATTATTGTCACCTAAAAGTTTGTGATTTTAAGCAGTACATTTTTCACTTGGAAACAGTCCATAAAATAAATAACTATTTTGTGTGTCCTTTTCAGAGTTGCAAAAGGACATATGATAAAAAAAACCGATTTAAAAATCATTTAACAGTGTGTTATAATCTAAATCACAGTAGGGATAGCATTTCTCATGACAATAGTAATAATACGAGTCAGTTTATTTCACCGGAATGCAGTACTTTCCTGAGTACCAATGATCACCAATCTCGTGATACATCGCCTTCAAATGATATAGACTCTGAAAGTGAATCTTTTATAAAATCTATAAAATCATTCTTAAATATATTTGTATGCAATTTATATGGCTTTATTGGTTTACCAAGATCTTTAATACAAACTTTTATAGAATTGGTTTATAACTTAATCAACAACATTACTTTAAAAATATATGATACAATTAAAAACGAACATGTAGATGCCACAAAAAAAATAGATGTTGTGCAAGAAATGATATTAGCATTACCGGACATCTTTAAAGATTATGATACAGAATATAAGCGTTTGAAACAGTTAGCTGACAATAAATATTATGTAGCTCCTGTAGAAGTCACCATTGGATCTACCAAAGATCGACAAAGCAAAAATAATGATTTAACCATGATACTAAAAGAAAGAAAACTCTACATGACACCACTTAGACAAACATTTAAACAATTTTTACACTTACCTGAAGTACTTTCTGACATCTTAAATTATCAGCAAATACTTTTTGATGAAAACAATGCTACTGACTGCGATGTGATTCGAAATATGACTCAAGGATCTTTGTGGAAAGAAATAATGGCTAATAAGGAGAAAGATAATATTTATATTCCTTAATTTTGTATTTTGATGATTTCGAAAGTGGCAATGCTCTAGGAAGCCATGCAGGCGATTATAAGTTAGGTGCAGTTTATATTTCTATTGGAACTATTCCACCAGAAAAATCAAGTAGGTTGGAAAATGTTTTTGTGGCTCAAGTATTTCATTCTAACGATAGAGTGTATTTTGGCAATGAAGCAGTTTTTAACAAGATAATTGAAGAACTTATGTTTTTAGAAGAAGTTGGCATAGATGTTGCTTTGCCAACCAAAAACGTGACAGTAAAATTTATATTAGTTACTTTATCAGGAGATAATTTAGGTCTCCACGGCATATTGGGTCTTGTCGAAAGCTTTATGGCCACAAATTTTTGTAGGTTTTGTTAACTACTAAAACAGAATCTGAAATCAATCATGTGAACTGAATAATCTGCGAATACCTTCAGAATATGATCAACATATTGAAAATCGTATAGGAATAAAGAAAAAATGTGCTTGGAATTGTTTGAAAAATTTTCATATTTACAAAAATTTAACATGTGATTTGATGCACGATCTTACGGAAGGAGTGCATAGATATGGAATGGCCCTTGTCATTCAATGTTTAATTGATAAAAAATATTTCTCATTAGATCGTCTGAATCTAGAATAAAGTATTTTAAATACAATACAAGTGAAAAAAACATACCGCCACCGATAAATAATCAACACTTGGTAAAAAAAAGTTTAACTATGTCTGCTCTGAAATGCTATGTCTTGTAAGAAATTTTGTTTTATAGTTGGAGATTTAGTTGAAGAGAAAGACCCCGTTTGGAATTACTATTTAATATTGTTGGAAATGACAAATATTCTTACTTCACATTCGTTTTCCTCAGAATTAAATCGATTATTTAAAAGGTATTATTGAAGTACATCACCCAGCAGTACCTTAATTTATTTCAATTACATTAAAACACTAAACCAACCATTTTCTTATTCATTATCCAACAATTATTAAAAAAATAGGGCCACCTATACTAATAAGTGCTTTTAAGTACGAGGCAAAACACAAAGAATTAAAAAAGGTATGTCAATCAATACATCGCGCAAAGATCTTCCTTTGTCTGTTATGAGGCGTTGTCAATTAAAGCAAAGTTTTCGATACGCAACAGACAAGGGTTTGAATGATAATCTTTTATATGGTAAATTTGAATTTGACAATGACAATCGTGAGAACAAAAATTGCATTTATGTTGATTGGTGTGAACTAAATGGCATTAAATACACGGTGAATAATGTTCTGCTGCAAGATGTAAATGATGATATCCCGAAATACTATATTATTAATAAAATAATCATTAATAGTAATACCAATGACATATTATTTAAATGTTTTTTTTTAGATATCGTTAATTATAATGCTCATTTCAGAGCATATAAGGTAATACAAACATTACATAGTTGTACTATCGCATATAGAGATTTGTACACAAATTTAACTTCTGTAGTCTATAAAGTAAACTCAGATTCCTATGTTAAAGTTGATTTTTGATAATTATGTTTTATTATTATTATTATTAATTCTGACCGTAGACTAGAAACTAAATATGTATAATACGCTATGGCCGCTTTATATGGTCCAGTGTCGCCACTTCAGTCTTCTTCGGTTCAAATTTATTGTCTCATCTCATGTTTTTTTCTTAGAATGTCCTTTCTCACAATGTCCTTTACTCAAAATGAAAAATATAAAGCAATGAAAATGCATTGAAAGACATTAATTTGTCAAATTTGTTTACAATAATATACATAAAGTTTAATTCTTTTTTATACATGTCGTTGAATATTTTGAAAAAATGAGTGATCAATAATAATATTTAAAGCTAATTTGAAGCTTACTATAATATATTTTTTCTGATTTCACATTGACCAGTCAACTAAGTATTTATTATAGGTCCTTGCCAAAAATATAACAATACTAAAGATAGGCAATTACATTTTTTTTAGTGGTGTAACTATTACTGTTCTTTTAATTGACTTTTTTTGTATACAAACATAATAATTTAATGTCATCCAATGCATTTTCATTTATTAATTTTTCATTTTGAGAAAGGGACATTTTGAGATAATGACTTTTTGATAAAGGACATTTGGAGTAGGTGAAGGATATTTTGAGAAAAGGACATTATGAGATGAGACGAATTTATCCGCCCAGAATTCGTACATGTCTGCACTTCTGTAAAAATCTAACATACCAGTCTCTAGATTGGGTCCTGTTGTTTAAATAGAAATAGTCTAGCCTGCTATGTATTGTACCTAAAAGCAGCTGCTTTTCGCTAAATTGCTTTCTGTAACTACAGCGAATCATACTTGGCTGATTTAATTGTTTCTAAATAAACAGCAGGACAGCTACAGAGAGAAAGTGTTGCTTTTTTAAATTTGGCCTTTTTACTGAGATATGTATTTTTATTGAGGTGGCGCCGCTGGACCGTATAAAGGCGCCTATGTTAAGATTTATTTTTATCTCTTGAAGATTTTTTTTTAACAAATCTGTTTGTTTTTTTTGTTTTTAAAGATTTGTCATCCGTTTTAATTAAGACTGAACTATAAGTTTAGTATTTACTCTGAATAGCTATCATTGTACATAATTTATAAGTACATGTCTGCTAATACATATGTTAAAGTTGATTTTTTATGATTATAATTTAAAATAAACGTTTTTATAATTCTTCCTAATGCTGTCTTTTTATTATTTAAGTCATTTTGCGTTAAGCAGGAGGACGACATTAATACTGGTCATGTTAAACAATGTACGAGTACTTTTGTACGGGTCCATTCATCGCCACGAAGAGAAGGAGTAGTGAAGCGAAACATTTTTGAAACGAAACAGATAGCAATTTTTTGCTCAAATCCTATGCACAGTTTCGTTCCAAAATATGTTTGTTTCTCCTGTGTTTTTCTTGCGTGGGAATATAAATCGATCCCAAACTGGTATCACTGACTCTGGCTTGGCCAGCATCAGGGATTTCAATTTTGATTACACAAAAAATTGTCGCTAATAGTCACTTTTACAATTAGTCACTTTTGAAACAGTGACCGACTAATTCTGCTATTTGGTGACTAATTAAGTAATTAGCGACAATTTTTTTGTGTTATCAAAATTGAAATCCCTGATGCTGGCCAAGCCAGTGTCAGTGACGCCCCAAACTGTGCTCTTGTTTTAAACAAGCAAAATGGCTTAAAATCAAAAATATCCCGTTTTTTTATCGCAAGATAGTAAAATCTTAAATTAATTATATAAATAGATTAATATTAAGTACAAAGTTCTATAACAAAGACATCGACTGCTTTGATACAACAAAACCAACAGTCACAATGTAAGGAATTGTATTTGAACGTGAGATCTTCAATAGCTCACAACAAAAAAATATGAATCTTCATTCAATACACACAATCTCAATTTTCCATTTAATGTTTTTCATCAAAAAATCAGTTATTACTTAGGCCAACTAAACGGTTACTTTAAATGAGTAAAATAATAATTTACTCTAAGTAAGGTTAGTCTACAAGAGATAAAGAAAAATGTTGGTATGAAGAATACATTTTACTTGACTGTAAATATAGCGGTGTCTTGAATGAAACAACACGTGTCTTGGATTAAATTTATTATTCTTGTAACAACTTAATATTTTAAGAATATTTTTTACTATTACGAAGAAATTTTTGTCTAGCGTCTATAGGGAGAGAATCATTTTCTTAGATTCAATAAATAGGTCTTAATCTAAAGTAATTTGTCTCTTTATAAGAAATCTGTTTTTACCGTGTAAAAGAGGGAATTCGCGTGCTTACAAAGTAATCGATGTCTTATTCATGCCGCCCGCCGCTCCGCTTATCGCTTAAACCTAAGTCGTGACTATACTATGCATGCTCTTTTTAGTTGCTAAGTAGTTACAAAGCGCGGGCATGTGGACAGCGACTAAAGGGCAACTCGCTCCGACCATGGACGACGGCGTGTCGTGTTCCACGCGCGCCACAAAGAGCGTCAGCACAATGACGGGGGCCCCCTCTCAGAGGGCCAAAGCTTGCCGGGGTCGCGGGTCTTATTTCATTACCGTGACCCCGGAACATAAAGGGCCGCACTGATGGACACCATGGATTTTAGTCAGTACAAGTCTGACAGTCTCCTACCGCCCTGCCCGGGGTGGGAGGGCTCATTTGATGACTTTACCACGATAAAAAAAAAGTACCTAGTTACAAAAGCTAATTTGACAATACTCAATTCATCATTACATTAATATATGTATACTTAGATAGATAATATTTTATCAAAAATGACAGGGTAACGTGAGATATTATCACCTGTAGTTCCGTGTTGGTCTGATAACCAACAGTCCCTGAACATAACGGATCTGAGACAGGGCGTGGGACGGCGAGTAATGGATGACTTGCCGACCGATCATGGACCATCTCCAGGTCAAACGGCGCATCTCAAAGAGCTGTCAGCAATGTGACGATCCCCCCTTAGAGGGAAAAATCTTGCCGGGGTCGCGAGACTGTCTCATGAGGTCACCGTGGCTCCGGAACGTAAAGGGCTGTTGAAGGATCATCGTGGATTTTTGTCAGTACTGTGCCTCAAGCACTTTCTCATAAATTTGCCAAGCTCTTAGGCCATATGTATAGATTCTTTTAGCGTTTGTAGTTCATTATCAGCCTATAAATGTTCCCACTGTTGGGACACAGACATCCTCTCTGTGAGAGGGAGTGGACCATAATCCACCACGCGCGCTCAGTGCGGTTTGGTAGTAGATGTCACATGTCTTCGAATTTTTGGTTCTAGAGTTTCCTCACGATGTTGTCCTTTGGAGCAGTGGTGATGAAATAAGTTACACAGAGTAATGCGCCTGGCAGGGTTCGTACCAACGACCTACAACTCGTAAGTCGAGACCGACACCACTGCTCGTGTGCAAAATGTATTCGTGGGCAATCCCTCTAAGAGGTATCGTAACTAGCTGCGAGTGAAACTCGTACACGGAAGAGAAAATCTGATGAGCGCACACTGCAGTAAAGTTTTGCGCATCATTCGTTTCACTTGACCAAGTCGTTCTATGATTGTCCATTTTGATGGACATGGAAGAGCGCTGTGTGTTATAAAGATTTTAATTGTCTATTTTTTTTAATTTTGCGATATGCGATATGCTTACGTAGAGAGCTCGTGGCTAAATAATTACAGCCGCCTCGGAAAGCACGTAAACCGTTGGTCCCGGCTGTCATTGTAGATCTTTGACAGTCGTTACTGTTAGTCTTACCATGGGGTATCGTTTTACCCAGTTACTAGGTTGTGGTGATCCGACAGTCAGTCGCTCCATGTAAAATACTGATATTCAGCTGCATCTGATTCGACTGGTAGCCGACCACAATATAATTGGAAAAGGCAGGCAGATGATGATGCGATAGGCTTACGTTTGACCACTATCTCACCTGATAGTGAGCGATGATGTGGTCGACGGTGAAGCACGCTTGACTAGAAGTAACCTATTCACTCTTGACTTGAAGACCCAAGGTTGTAGCTATCAGGAAATACAGGCTCTGGCAGGGAATTCCACTCCTTAGCTGTGCTCACCGTAAAAGTATGGAATTAAGCTTCGTTTCCACTGAGGCGGAGCGGAGCAGAGCGGAGAGCGATTCACCGATCACATGGCTTGAAATTCACATCTCTTCTCCACTCAACTCCATGTTATTGGTGAATAGCTCTCCACTTTGCTCCGCTCCACCTCAGTCGAAACGCAGCCTTACTCCTTTGTCAGACAGTTTTTTACTGTGTTCCGTTGGTACGCACTACGCAGTAAGCAGCCTCAAGCAACCTCAGCTTTGCCTCCCAGCTAGATCCAGGTCAAGCGCAAACTCATTTTAAATAAAATAAAGAAAATGGCGAGATATAGGTGCAATAATGACGGATTTGCCTGCGGTTTTACCCGCTGCTCGGCTCCTATTGGTCGTAGCGTGATGTTATATAGTCTATAGCCTTCCTCGATAAATGGACTATCCAACACAGCAATATTTTTTCAATTCGAACCAGTCAGTCTTGAGATAACCGCCCTAAAAACCGGAACATACTCTTCAGCTTAGAATATAGTACTAATAGTTCATCAATGGTTGTAGCGAGTATTCAGAATCAAGGTCCCTATTTACCAGGTGTGTACGCAACCTCCAGTCCTCTTGGAAAGCAAAAGACTCCAATCTCTCCGGCGTGTCAGATTTCCGTCCCATCGATTAAGAGACAAAAAAAATGCATCTGGGTATGTCGCACAACATTCCAGCAGACATCAGTATGAGATGCCACCGTCAACCCGCCCGCCCCGTGAATGAAATTCGACGTTATCTTTCTTTTTTTTTTAACCGCACGTCACAAACACCCAGTACAACTACCTGTAAGTTACCGGAGACACATCAAGCTATACTAACGACAGTTTTTATCATGGTCTCGTTTGTAGAATCCCTTCCGCTACAACTAAGGTCCAGCTATAATGGTTTTGTAAAGGCTTGATGTGTAGCCAGGAGTACAGGTAAACCTATGTACAAATATTTGTAATTAATCAGGGATCAACCTCTTACACACGCAGAGCAGTGGGTAAGAATCATAGATAATGAATAAAAACAAGATTTTATTTGTTTCAGATTACTGGTCGAGGCAGAATCTCGTATGTGAAGTCGTAAATTTATGGTGTGATTACTGTTTACTTCTTTCTTTTAAAATTTTAATTACTAGTAACTGAACGAGAGATTTGCCCTGACTAGGCGTCCTAAAAAAGCACAATTAAAATAATAACATCCATGTTTTTTAAAAACTTGGGCGTAACCTCTCGCGTCGATGTCGAAATATTTGAAAAGAGACCTTTGTACAATACTTATAAGTTCTTTGTAATGAAAACGTTTAGCGTCGTTGTACACTTTTTTTTGTTTTTTCGTTTATTTTTATGTACGTATCGACGTGACTGCACTTTGCCCTAACCAGTACCGTCAGCACTAGTTTCACAGGTATTTTAGGACGTAAAGTAACTGCAACTTTGACAGTTTCAAATTGACAATTTTCCAAGAAAAATGGAACAAAAGCGCCTCTGGTTGCGAAGAAGGACTAATTTTTCTTGAAATTGTCAATGTGAAAGTGTCAAAGTTTCCTGTTTACTTTACGTCTCATTTACTGAAACTCTGCGAAGGGTACAGAAAACCACGCTGTGAATGTTAAATGTCACAAGCAACTGCTGATAGGACCTTTTGTTTTCACACTAACTCACAAAAACGCCATCAGTCCCAAGCTAAGCAGAGCGTGTGTTATGGTAGCTAGCAGCTGATAAACATACTTATAATTTCAAATACATAATATGATAGACTAGCGGTCCGCCCGGATTCGCACGGGGGTGGAGGAACCGGGCTGAAATTTAGATTTAACTATCCTATCTCTCAAGTTGGATCGAACGTGCACATGGTGTGCGAATTTGTATTATATCGGTAAGTGGTTTGAGGTAGGAGTCATTGAGACAAACATCTGACACGAGATTTAATATATATGAAGGAAATTACACCACGACACAGAACAATAGCATGCTCATCACAACAAGCAGTTTTGTCCTGGGTGGAAATCGAACCCACGACCCCAGGCATTAAGCAGTCAGGGTCACTAACCACGAACAAAACAGGGGGCCAGTCCATTTCTTCAGTCATGATCTTTTGGCCCTCACACAGGACAATTGTGTTAAATGTTTTTTGTTATGTGTACCTTTGTTTTTCTTTTCATATTTTTTTGTTTTTGTTTTTCTCCTGTTGTTCTCTTCCTGGTATTTTTGTTATTTTTTGTCCTGTTTGGTCCCCAAGAAAATCTCGTTTGTCTTTCTTTTTGTCAGGATAAAAAAATGTTAAACTCGGAAGACGAGCACGTGACCAGATAGCGAAAATTCGTAATAAATAAATTGTGTTCAAATATGGAAATAAGTGCACAACGTTAATATTCAAGTTCACTTCTGCCGGCACTTCCGGAGTGCAACCCGTCGTTATATTTTTTTAGAAAAACTGGGCATTGTTGATAATTCCACGTGCTCAGATCATTGATTGCAAATAGGTATAGCATACATGATATTGGGAGCAGTGGTGGCCCAGTGGTATCGGTCCCGACTTACGAGTTGTAGGTCGTGGGTTCGAACCCAGCTGGGCGCATTACTTTGTGTAATTTATTTCATCACCACTGCTCTCAAAACGGTGAAGGAAAACATCGTAAGGAAACCGGCATATCCTAGGACCATCAAATTCGAAGACATGTGACATCTGCCAATCCGCACTGGGCCCAGCGTGGTGGATTATGGCCCACTCCCTCTCACAAGAGAGGAGGGCCTGTGTCCCAGCAGTGGGAACGTTATAGGCTGATGATGACATGATTATTTATGCGCTGGAGTTGCGCATGTCATGGCGACTTTTACGTAACGACTTGTATTTTATGATATAGCACGTCAAACCATTTTATTCTACCTGTACCTACTTACCTACGTTATGAAAGATGTATAGTTTTATAACAGTCCAAGCTTTTATAGAACATTTGAAAACACTCATATTTTATAGACTGGCATGCCTTTTTTTTTTTTTTTTTTTTACGTGGTAAAATCATCAAATGACCCCGGGGCAGGGCGAGGGGTACTGTCAGACTTGTGACTTGACTGACTTAAAATCCACGGTGTCCTGCAATAGCCCCTTATGTTCCGGGGTCACGGTGATGGTATAAGAACCCGCGAACCCCGGCAGGCTTTAGCCCTCGTCATTATGCTGACGCTCTTTGAGGCGCGCGTGGAACACGCCGCGCCGTCGACCCCGGGCATGGTCCCATGCCGGGCGGCGAGTTGCCCTTACTCGCCGCCCGCATGCCCGCGCCGACGGTGGCCATAGATCGTCTTGCGACGGACGGGCGGAGGGAGGACCGTGTCCTCTCTCTCACGCGGCCCGCCTCCTCCTTCGCGAGCATGACTGCTTCGCAGAAGGAGGCGAACCGCTTCCCACTCCGTCTCGCCCCGCAGCATGGCCGCGACCAGTGCTGGGTCGCGAGAGGGTCCTCCGCCTATCGCCAGCCGTGAGGACACGTCGGTGCTCCGCCCAAGCAGGGCAATCCTGCACCGTATGCTCGACTGTGTCCCTCCGGGCGATCTACGCAGTGGTGACACCCAGGCGTTTTCTTCCTTTTCTCATAAGACACAGGTACACGTCCCCGAAACATCCGTGTCCGGTTGGGGACCCTGCAACTGGCATGCCTTAGACCCAAAATTTCGAAGACATGTGACAGTCTGCCAACCCGCGCTGGCCCGCGTGGTGGATTGCAGCCCACTCCCTCTCACAGAGAGAAGGCCTGTGTCTTCAGCAAAGGCATTGACGACATCAATAGCATGCAAATCTTATTAGTTCATCATCTACAGTTTTGACAAATAATTCTATAAACATTGCACCCAGTAATAGGAGCCCTGCACAGAGTGGCTCCGTCGACTAAACCTTGGGTCTAACGTCTAGACCTGTAATATTGTATGGATAAGAATACTGAGCTGTGAAAAGATGGAAGAGAAACGATTGCATGTAGCGCAGATGAGGATATTGAGATGGATGTGTTGAGTAACAAAAATGAGAAGAGTAAGGAATGTGTATTTAAGGGGAAGTTTGAAAGTAGCACCTGTTACAGAAAAATGAAAGGGAACCGTCTGTCCTTGGTATCGATATATGATGAGGAGGGATCACACTCTGAGTGGTGACACTCGTGTGACTAAGAGAGTGATAAGCATGACTGTTTGATGGATGAAAAGGAAGAGGAAGGGCCAAAGAAAAGATGGATGGATTGTCTAAGGAATGATAATGAAAGAAAAAGTAGTAAATGATACTGTGACGTCTGATAGAGGAGAATGGAAGAAAAAAAACGTGTTGCGACGACCACAAGTAGAATGAGATGAGGTCAGGTAGATGATGACATACCTACATCTTTAGTTCACTCACTGAAAGACACGCTGTCCCCCCTTATCTCAAAGTCAATGCACCAGTGACAGCATCGTAACTATTATTATTTAATTCAATCATATAATTTACATTACAATAGGATTTTAATTGAAATTCGTAGAGATAAAGAAGGTTATGACTTTTAAATTAAATCTTTAATCGGTCGTTGACTTGTATTGAGAGTAGAAGAGATTTAATACTGATTATTTTATTATCAACGACGATATATTACTAGACTCCTAAGAACAGCGACAAATGTCTGTTAACACATTAGGCAAAAAAGTCTTATATCCGTCTTATTTCGACCACTCCTGTGACCGCAAACATACCTTGAGACAGAACAGACCTTGAGTTAGCCAATCACAACGCAGTACCCCCCCGTCCCCCTCGCTTACGTAATACCTCAGCGAGTTGACAGAATAGTTTTTGTTCCTTAGATCGTGCATGCGGAGTCCTAGTAATATATCGTCGTTGGTTATTATGCACCCGGAGGGGTAGGCAAAGATCGTCACCCACTGGACGCTTGAAGGAGGACATCGCCGTCGAGGTCGACGCGGCCATTGAGCTGTTATTACTACGTATAGAGACGACACCACGTATCACAACTGTGTCCCATCCAGGATGAGTGCGCGCGCACAAGTTCATTCAGTTGTTTGACAGCTCTGTGGCGTGCTCTAGGCACGCGCACTCATCCTGGATGGGACACAGTGGTGATGCGTACTCTATACGTAGTAGTAATAGCTCAATGATCGCGGTGGAGGTGGGTCTGAAGATCTGATTATGTTCGCAGACATGGCCAGAAATTGCTTAAAATAGAGATGTTTGAAAGGAGAAAGGGGTGATACAAGCTAGGCTATAAAAAATGTTATTATGAATAAAGAAACTACAGTACCCTTGCCGCATGTATTTTAAGTGTCCTTAATAAAATCAAATAAGGTAGGCAGTTTAAGTGTCCTTAATAAAATGAAATAAGTTACGTACGAAGACCATCGAATAACTGTTAATTGCGAAACCAGTATTTCAACTTTGTAATAAAAAATAATTGAAAAAGCAAACTTAAGTAAATTGCAATCACGCGCAGGATTCGTGTCGATTTTCTGTGTGACTCGCTAAAAGATGAGGCGTAAGATGGACCTCATCTTTTAGCGAGTGCGAGCACGACGCGTCAGGGAGAGGTCAGCGTCCACCTCACGACCCAGTCGCCTCGGGAGACACCCATGGCATCGGACGTCGCGAAGCGATTACCGGCTACCGTAGGCGCGGGCATTACGGTAAGTAATGGGTCACTTGCCGTCTGATCATGGATCACGCCAGGTTTCAGCAATCTGACGGTGCCTAAGAGGTGACTAAGAGGTCCAAAATCTACTGGAGTCACCCGTTATCTTCCAGGTTAAGGTCTTATAAGGATAAGAGAGTCCTACTACCCTGGCAGGCTTTGGACCCTTCAAATTGCTGACAGCTCCACTCCAACACGATGCACCGCTGAATCGGGCAAGGTCCATGATAAGACGGTAAGTCACAACCATTACTCGCCGTCCGCATGATTCTACCTACCCCTTTTCAGTTTGCAGGCTTGATATTATATGAAAAGTCTCTCTACAGAGAGAAGAATGTCCTATGCTGATAACGACATATTTACTGATAGCGGTCCATTTTAATGACTGACGCGCCCATTGTTTTCAAGTAAATTGTTGATATAGCCTTGATATTGTTGGCTGTGACTCTGTCACGAATGAGCTCTGCATGTGATTTAGTCCACAGTCCACACATGCGGTACGGGTCTGGGCGATTTAGTGTTTAGTAAACAAAATCATAATGGTTAATTTTTGTATGACTCAAAAATTAATAGGTTAATTCTAGGCAAACGGTTCTTCACTGTTGACCACATCTTCGCTAACCATAAGGCGAGATACCTAGAGGGCAAACGCGAACCTATCGTTCAAAAAAAAAAGAAAGTTGACGGCGAAAGTAAAGTAAAAGGGCTGATTTTTCAATAGTCAGATAACATTTATCTGAGGAATTAAAAAGGCAGTTTGAAAGGTTATCTATAGAAAATGTGTCGGTATTTTCGGTATTTTTATTCCTCAGATTAAATTTAACTGGCTATTGAAAAAATCAGCTCTAAGTCGGTCCAGGATGGCAAAGTTGCACCTTCAACCTCTCAACTATGTTGGCTTCCACTCTAACCAATGAAAGGGTACTGTGAACACTTTAACATCTCGTCTTTTTACAAACTAGATGAGGTCGGTGTTTCGTACCTGACTACTCTGAGTAGAAACAGGCGATACAAACTCAGAGGTCTCTTTTAAAGTCCAAAGTCAAAGTCAAAGTCAAATCATTTATTTCAATTAGGCCATCAAAGAGGCACTTTTAAACGTCGAATTAAAATAAGGAAATGGGATGGGATGGGATTGATTCTACACCCATTCGCAAAGGTAGGTTGTATGAAGAAGAATGGGCAAGAAACTCCATACTTACTCTTTTTAAAAATGTTTTACAATATTTTTTTACATCATTGAAATAAATAATGTAAAAGCAATGTACCTTGAAAATCTAAACAAAACATGATTAAAAAATAAAATAATAGGGAATAAAGAAAATAGCAAAAAGGTACATGGTGTTCACATTTTAACAAAATATTGCAATTAAAGCTATTTTACAAATACAATTTATGGAGTGTGTGAGCATTCAAATTTCAACCAGCTTGATTCTGTTTAAAGCCCTACATTGTACTATGGGAGCAGGACCAGCATGTTTCCAAACATTTTTATCTTGAATATAATCTTCTAATTTATAATATGCTTGTTTACTAAGTGTATTTTTTATATAACTTTTAATTTTCTTTCATTTAGATTTAAGATTTCACTCGGTATTTTATTGTAACACTTAACACAGTACCCCATAAAAGATTTTTGTACTTTAGACAATCTAAAATATCGTTGATCAATTTTATCTTTATTTCTCGTATTAAAATTATGTCTGTCGCTTATTTTATTAAAAAGATGAGGATTTTTCCTAACATGCATTATATTTTCATAAATAAATTGACAAGGCACTGTCATTATATTCAGTGGCGGATTAAACGTTGAGAGCGCTGTAGGCAAGCATCTCATCGGCGCCCCCTATATTAAAGATAACACGTAAAGTCTGTCTCATAATCTCGTAGACTAAATTGACACATGCAAATGTCAAATTTACAAATAATATTGCCAGCTGTTTTGTGCAGTGTTGTACCTACGATAACGGTTTGTTGAATCGTAACTTTTTATCTATAATAGACGAATTTAATTTTCATTCAAAGTTTTATATTTAAAATTCACGTACGTACACACGGCTGCACAACGCCATGCGTAATCCGACCATGTTTCGTTGCCTTTAAATTAAACAAAAAACATTATAGAGGATAAAAAAAGTATGGTTTTCAGAAGACCGTCGTGTGGGTGTCATCATTATAAAAATTATAGGGCTAGATGATTACCACAACGAGATGACTTCTGATACCTATATACGAAAACTGGTTAAAAATATTTTTCCGAAATTAAAAGAAAACGCAGTACTTTTAATAGATAATGCTCCATATCACACCAGGAAACTGGATTCGTTACCTACTTCTAGTTGGCGAAAAGGGCAAATCCAAGGTTGGCTAAAATCAAAAAATATTTCGTATGACGAGACAATGTTAAAGCCCCAATTAAATGAAATTGCCCGAAAGCACAAAAAAAGCCCATGAAAGAAATGTCGTCGACGAGATGGCTGCTGAACGGGGTCACTATTTTGCGACTGCCCCCTTACCACTGCGAGCTAAACCCGATTAAAGTTGGTCTGGGCTCAAGTAAAGGGGCATGTCGCTAAAAATAATAAAACATTCAAAATGAATGAAGTACGAAGCCTTTTAGAAGAAGGACTTCGTCAAGTGATCCCGCAGCAGTGGAAAGACTGTATAGTCCGTGTAATTAAAATTGAAGATGAAATGTGTCATCTGGGCCATATAACCGACGACATTACTGATAGGTTTATCATAGAAGTAGGTGGCGATTCAGATGATTTAGAATATTCTTCAGACACGGAGTTATTATCTGAATCAGATTAACGCGAATACCTGTAATTAAGTTATGTAATTTAAAATAAATAATTTACATTATTAATTTTGTATTATTACGTTTTAAATAAGTACCTACACATTATTTTAGGACAAACACATTATTTCAGGTAACTTATTGTAAAAAAACGATACTTGATTTTATTAACGCTAAGTTTCGGTTGTGCCTCATCACTATTTAAGAATTGCAATAAACTGACAACACTCGTAATGTCAGTTTAGTCTACGGAATTAAAAAACACACTTTAGATACTATAGTTTGACCAAAACCTTACCCGTACCTTAGGAAAATGCGGTGAGATTGGGGCCAAGAAAAAAAGAGCATCAGTTTACATGAGATCGATATCTGTCGAACTGATCTTACGAATTCGGTTTACAATATTTTAAAGCCTTATATAAGACCAGTGGCGTATTTTAAAAATTGAGCGCTCTGGGCCTGTAAAGCCCGGAACTAAACACAAAAAAAAAAATTAAGTGCTACTCAAACTTCACACCCCACACCACCTTGTAGAAGACAAACCTAAAACGTTGTGAGTTTTATAGACCGCGTCGAGACTAACTAACACAAGAAGACTTTGCATTCATCATCATCATCATCATCTCAGCCATAGGACGTCCACTGCTGAACATAGGCCTCCCCTTTTGATCGCCACAAGTACCGGTTGGAAGCGACCTGCATCCAGCGTCTTCCGGCGACCTTCATAAGGTACTTTGCATTGAAAATTAGCAAGTAAAGTAAAGTATTTTTTTTGGTTTTTTGGGAATAGTAGGAAAACCAAATTTTCATTTTCATTTCGTTAAACATTTCCATACTTCAAGAAAAGTTTTAATCTAAAAGCAAAATCAATTTGAAGTCACTCTTGTAGCGCGAGCGTAGCGAGCGCGAAATTTTTTAGCTTTTTGGAAAAGAAGAAGCCAAATTTTCATTTTCATTTCGTTAAACGTTTCCGTACTTCAAGACAAGTCTTAATCTAAAAACGAGATCAATTTGAAGTCTTTTTTGAATAAAATGCTTGGTTAATGTAAGTTGCTTAGGTTTTAGTAGTTTTTTTTATGACCTAGGTAGATTTTTTTAAATTTCTTCGAAGATAAGAACTCGGTGCGGCTTGCGCCACCCCTCGCAGCCTGCCGCCCCGGCCCTCTTGGCCTAAGGGTAAATACGCCACTGGGTAAGACTGGCAGTCGACGCGACGAACATTGCAGTTGTATCTTTCCAACTTCAATCAGAGATCATTGTACCATCGACAAAGTTGTTTGTAGGCGTAAGTTTCAGTCAGTCCCATCTATAATGTATATTTTGTTTTAAATTGAAGCGAATTGGGATTGTATGTAATAATAATAGTTTCATTGTCTAAGTGGTGTTACATATTGACACAATTAATTTTATGCTATATTGTATTTTTTTTTTTATTTTACAATTCCGCCCGCGCGCCCCTTTGTACCTTCGCGCCCCTAGGCAGATGCCTAGTTTGCCTAAAGCGCCGTATTCACGTTCCATCTTGCTGTACGTCCCGCCAAGGTCATACACGATACACGAAGCAAAAACACCGTGATTATGACGTACTGGACGTACGTCAAGCCTATTCACGTTGTTTTTGCGTCGTGCATCGTGCATGACGTACAGCCGTGACAGATGGTGAATACGGCGCTTTAAGGATAATCCGCCTCTGATTATATTTATCTTTTTAAATAGTTCCCTAAGAGATTCGCGACGACGAAGATTGTAAATTGCTCTGACAGCTGTTTTTTGCAAAATGAAAATGGATTCAATGTCAGCTGCCCGGCCCCACAGTAGAATGCCATAAGACATAATGCTGTGAAAGTAGCTGAAGTAAACCAAACACGCAGTTTCGACGTCGGTTAACTGCCTTATCTTTCTAACAGCATAAGCGGCTGAGCTTAGTCGCCCCGCTAGAGATGCTATTGGGGTCCAGACATTATATTGGCCATGTCATACGATCGCAGCAGAACACCAGTATTTTACATGGAGCGACCGCTTATCTGACCTCCACAACCTAGTTACTGGGTAATAAGATCGTCCTTGGCAAGACTTTTTTTTTTACGTTGTATAATCATCAAATGAGGCCTCCCACCCCGGGCAGGGCGGGAGGGACTGTCAGACTTGTACTGACTAAAATCCACGGTGTCCTTCAATAGCCCTTTATGTTCCGGGGTCACGGTGATGGTATAAGACCCGCGACCGTCCTTGGCAAGACTTGGACAGACTTTCTCAGGTTTCACATCTGTATTGAGTGTCAAAGATGAACAAACGACAGCTGGGAGGAGACACAGATAAAGGGTCGCGATTTGTGATGGGTGGTCACCCATCCGTCGACTGACTTCGGCAAGCTTATTTTTTATTTATTTCTTTGCGTGGTGAAATCATCAAAAGAGTCCTCCCACCCCGGGCAGGGCGGGAGGGACTGTCAGACTTGTACTGACTAAAATCCACGGTGAGGCCCCCTCACAGAGGGCCAAAGGGCCCGTCAGTTTGCTGACGCTCTTAAAGGCGCGCGTGGAACACGACCCGCCGTCGACCCGGGCATGGTCCATGGTCGGACAGCGAGTTGCCTTTTACTCGCTGTCCGCATGCCCACTTCGGCAAGCTTTGCTTAACTTTGAAAATGTTCCGATTCACCAATCACATGGCTTGAATTCACATCTCTTCTCTCCACTCAAGCCATGTGATTGGTGAATCGCGGCACGCTCTGCTCCACCTCAATGGAAACGCAGCCTTAAAACCTTACTATTATCATCAGCACTAAGATGTCCACTGCTAAACAAATCGAACCCAGGACTTTATAATCAGCAATCACGCTTGTTACTAGTTGTTCAACGAGGTAGTAAATTTGTTTAAACAATGGGTATGAAATGTTGGTTCTTTCCATCAGTTGGCTTCAAGCCAACTTATAACCATACAACAGAGAAAACATTTATTCTTTTATAATAGTTTGCACAACTGTTTCAAAGTAGTCTATTGCGATTCATTGTACAGACATTTTGACAGCTCTGTGCGTGGGTGAGTCTGTCTCGTGGTAAAACATGTGTGTTTAAAATAAAACTGAAACAATCGTCGTCATAACGGTTCGTTCATTACTTTGATCTAAGCGATAAGCGGTGTGATGAGCGGCGGGAATAAGACTAGCGCCTCGTGGTGTGTTTCAAACAATACAATACAGTTGGTCTTAGGCCCTTCGTACACAAGGCGACTCGGGTATCCGATACTCCAGTCGAATACCGAAGTCGCGCGACTCTAGTAGCGCATGATCCGTACACAGCGGCGACTCGAGTCGTAAGACTCAAATCGTCTATTCGGCCACCATTCTATATTCAACCTTAATAATACATTGTACAAAACACAAAATGTACATCTCATTGCATAAATTAAAATGCTGTTAATTTTAAAAATGGCGGGCGCATTCCAATTTCAACTTTTTGTAATTCAAAATTGGCACGTGTACCTACAGGAGAAAAACGTATTTTCACGCAAAAATATCGAGAAAGAATATGGTTCATAATTTCGCCGCGCGATTCTGCTACAAGGTAGCTCGATTTGTTTATGCTTTGACTCTCATGGTGGTGACCATGGGTTCAATCCCCAGGTAAACATAGAATTTTTCTGTTTTCGTGTTTCACTTGTTTTTTAGAGTTTTATTCCATTTTTTTTCTAGGTTTTTTTTATAGTTTATCTTTTATTTGCACCGGAACGCTGACGCGCTTATGCTGATGACCGTAGAAAATTTCAGATTTGAATAGGATTTTATTAATGTTTTCGTTTTCTTAACTACTTTATTTTTGCCGTATGTTCAAGTACATGATGAAGCTGGGTTAAAGTAGTAATGTTTGTAACAAAACCAAAATAATTTCTAAAAGTAAAAAAATTGACACCATCCTCGATAGATGGCGTTGTCGTCGAGTTAGATCGCGCTATCGTTTGGTTACATCGATTTAGTAAAAGCAACTGTGGTTTTATTTTGAACCTCATTAGTGTTCACATTAGTTCAATATTCCAACATTACCAGTTCTCGAGCTTGGTAGTAAACAACTAATATAAGAGTTGTAGGTTAAGTATTTTGATTTCATTAATTCTGTATAGGTAATCATGCTATGTGCCAATAAACGTTTTTTCTTTCTTTATATCAGTTTCACCATGAAGTTAAAAAAACCCAAGTTTAAGAATAGAACCACGGTAGAACTAAGTGTAATTTATTTTTAGTCATGTTACTTGTTTTTAACTTCTATGTAATTCTTTAATTCCTTCATTTTTTTTATTTGTTTTGTATAAAATGTACAAAAAAAAAGAATTATCTGTTAAAGTAAGTAGGTAGGTACTAGGTATTATTTATTAATTTGTTATCAGTGAAGTTTCATCATCATCTTCCTGCCCTTTTTTTTACGTGGTAAATTCATCAAATGAGTCCTCCCACCCCAGGCAGGGCGGGAGGGACTGTCAGACTTGTACTGACTAAAATCCACGGTGTCCTTCAATAGCCCTTTATGTTCCGGGGTCACGGTGATGGAAATAAGTCCCGAGACCCCGGCAGGCTTTGGCCCTCTGTGAGGGGGGGGGCCTTGTCATTTTGCTGACAGCTCTTTGAGGTGCGCGTGAAACACGGCGCGCCGTCGACCCGGGCATGGTCTATGGTCGGACAGCGAGTTGCCCTTTACTCGCTGTCCGCATGCCTGCGCCTACGGTGGCCGGAGGTCATCTGCCGACGTCCGACGCCGTGGGCGTGTACCACTGCGGTTGGGGCGGAGGGAGGACGCTGTCCTCTCTCTCGCGGCCCGCCACCTCCTTCACGAGCATTACTGCTTCGCAGAAGGTGGCAACCACTTCCCACTCCGTCTCGCCACGCAGCATGGCCGAAACCAATGCCGGGCGCGAGAGGTCTCCGCCTGTATCTTCCAGCCCTTATTACATTTTACTTGTGGTCGACGCAACACGTTTTTTTCTTCCATTCCCCCCTATTAAACGTCACCGAATCATTTACTCCTTTTTCATTTATATCATCACTTACACAATCCATCCATCTTTTCTTTGGCATTCCCCTTCCTCTCTTCTTCCCCTTCCCTTTCTTATCAGTGAAGTTTACAGTCTCATTTATTTTTATCTAATACCTAATCACTTTTAATTTTCTATGTATTTTCCCGAGCTAAGCTCGATCGACCAGGTACCTACTATTATGTAAATCACTAGTTATATTAATCATTACAAAAAATAAATACCGGCCATTCCTATTACCGCCCAAGCTTAGGTACATATTCCATAGTAATGACGGGGCCCCCCTCTAGGGAGCCAAAGCCAGCCGGGGTCGCGGGACTTATCTCATTACCGTGACCCCGGAACATAAAGGGCTATTGAAGGATACCGTGGATTTTGGTCACTACGATTCTGACAGTCCCTCCCGCCCTGACTGGGGTGGGAGGACTCATTTGATGATTTTTCCCGTAAAAAAAAAGCTTAAGTATTCCATAATATATTTAGAATATTCTTTTGAATTTGACAAGCTTGTTAGTCTAGTGGTTAGTGGCCCTGACTGCTATGCCTGAGGTCGTGGGTTCGATTCCCACCCAGGACATTTAATGTTTGTGTGATGAGCACGATCATTTTTGTTCTGTGTCTGAGAGTAATTTATCGATAATATTTATGTATTTAGAAAATAAAGTATGTTTTTCAGTTGTCTAGTACCCATAACACAAGCTCTGCTTAGCTTGGGTCTAGATGACGTTGTGTAATAGTTGTGGAATATTATTATTATTAATTGTAATGATACAAACAAGTATATTTTTCTACTTCAGATACAAAGATGTTTAATAATAAAGTTTGAAATAAAACTTATATTGAAATGATACAAATTTTTCGTCGGTTATAAATCGCGCAGACTTGGGTATCCGCGATCTTGATAAATGGAGTCGCGCGTGGCTAGAGTCGGCGACGCATCACCAAAATAAGCCTCTAAGGATTTGTATTGCGATAGTCTCCTGGAAACCAAATCGCAAGGCATCGGAAACTTGCGTAGCGTTGTGTACGAACCTTCGTACACAACGCGACGCAAGTTGCCGATACTATAGTTTCGTAACTACTCATGACCTGCGGAAAATTCGAGGTATTAAATTTTTATAATGCAATTTGATGTAACGACATAGACACTAGCGCCCCGTCAAAGGGTCATGATGGGTGGTCAAGATTATGAATTTATAAAATGTCTGACACATGACTGTGACGTCAAAATATATTTTTAGGGATCCGTAGGTTCGAAACAAAAAACGGAATCTTTATTAGATACCTAAGTCGTGTGACCGTCCGCCCTTCACAGTTAATTTTCTGTGAACTTTTTTGACCGATTAAGTTGTAAATATTTATCTATTGAATACATAGAAAGAAAGAAAGAAAGAAAAAACGTTTATTGGCACACGCCACAAATGCACACAGTACACCAAGAAAATAAAAAATACTCAACATTTAGAACAGTTAAGTAGGTAGGTATGGCATTTCCAAACATATCAGTTCCTATTGCTCAAATGTCTTTCTGTATTATCTCCGAAAATACTGAGTATATTTGTAATTATGAAAAAGATACAAATAATAGAAGTCCTTTGTATATAGATTACAAGAAATTTTACAGTAGTCCTATGATCTTAAAACAACATAGACATCGCAGGGACAACAATGAAAAAAAATTGTAAACAGCATCATGAATGTGACATCAAATGAAAATGCTTATTTTGAGGATTGTAAAAATAATACTTTATTCGTAATCAATTTTATTCAATGAAATAGAAAAAAAAAACCTCTCTCTCCCAATTTTTTTATTAAACTGCATACCAAATTAAGATGTATTACGAGGATTGAATATTGAGTGAATATTTTTTTAACATTTTAAAATACTTACTTTCCAAAAGTGATTCAAGAATATGCTACGGAACCCTTTATTGTGTGAATATAATTAATAATGGTAAATAAATTGTTCCGACATCTTGAAAGTCGCAGAAACTCAAGTAGCGGCGATGTCAACAGATAGGTAGCGCGCGATTGGCGTCGTGCGTCGCGAGCATGTGTACGAACGTATATGGATTTCTATTGCGAGAGTCGCCTGGATACTGAAGTCGTAAGGTATCGGAAACTGGAGTCGCCTAGTGAACGAAGGGCCTTACTGCTCGCCGTCTCGCGCCAAGTTACCACTCACAGCGGCAAGGTCTGAATGAGCCCTAAGGCCGTTAGTCAGAAGCTCGACAGTCTGACAACCAGTCTTACCAAGACGTATCGTATTACCCAGTTACTTGGTTGTGAAGGTCAGATTACTCCATGTAAAATACTGATACCCATCAGCACCCGGTTCTACTAGAAGCCGTAGTTGAGAAAAGGCTATGCTGATGGATGATGATGAAAAGTGATTGTCTCATTATAGAAAAGTACGGAAGAAAAAATATATTGTGCCTCGCCTTTATATGAATAGGAGAAGAACAGAATAAAGATGACTCCCTTTGGTCTAGTTACAGCGAGAAGAGGCCTGTGTCTTATCAGTAGCTATAGAGACTGGTCAAGTTCTATTCCTGCTCATACACGTGTCAAGATTTTTTTTTGAATGGCTGGGATCGAACTCATGGCCGTCAACCCCGGGCAACAACGGTACTACAGGCTTCTGTAACCTGCGGTGACTGCGCTGTGCGATTCCATATAACTCCAAAAAACATTTCGTATTTGAGGTTATTCGATGGGGCCAAAGATCGTCGTCAATAATGCCAGCACATTTTGACGCTGAACTATGCCAAAAAAACAAGATCAGATTATTTTTCTTTCTTCCTTATTCAGGACTTACTGTTTAGCGTCACGGACGTTGGGCCTATCAACAGGCATCGACGTCTATGGTTTCAAGTGACTAAATTGTTCGTTTATTTCCAGACAATTGTCGATCAATTCAATCAATTGACCTTAGACATTGATGCATCAACGCATTTGTGAAACGCATGTATTTTTGTGCTATTCAACACATAAGATTTGAACATAACTAACCATGGTATAAGTTCTAAAGGCGCCCGGTCTTTGGGGATAACAACAGGGAATTTAAGATTCGTGGTTACATAGCCATGCGCCGGAGTCGAGGCACCCTCTTATTAGGTTACGTTGACCCTGGAGGATCACCGAAATCACCGTGGATTTTAGTCCCTTTCGCTCTACCCAGTGTGGGAGGACTCATTTGATGATTTTACCATGATAAAAAGTCTTTTTCATGCCATGCAACTAATGAATTTTTTTTTTTTTTTTATTAATTTTTATCTGTAATCAGTGCCACTTTAAGCAGATTTGATGTAGGACCTTGTCACGGCGAGTGTGATCTCCAGTGAGACCATCTACTCCTTATCCTTACTGATGCTCAATCACTACTGATGACATCTTTCCTTTGTAGTCTTTTTGTATAGCTTCGACGTTTTAATTGTGAAGCAAGGGGGTTGGGGTGATTTTGCAGCCGTTGCTGGTAGGTTTGCGTAGAACTTTTGATTTCATCCTTCACAGTAGACATGGTTGAGGTTATTATGTATTTCATCATTAGTGATGAACCAAGGTGAGTTGCTAATAGTGCGGAGAATTATATTCTGCATTCTTTGCAGGATTGTTATGTTCGAGTTACTGGCACTTCCCCAAAGCTGTATGCCGTACATCCACACAGGCTTCAATACTGTCTTATAGATTAGAAGTTTGTTGTCTATGGAGAGTTTGCTGTTACGTCCAAGCAGCCAGTGGAGGTTTCTGTATCGTATGTTTAGTTCTTCTCTTTTGGCTTTGATATGGCGCTTCCATGTCAGTCTTCGATCTAGGTACAATCCTAAGTACCGAACGCAGTCAGAGTGGGGTAATATGTTGTTATCTAGTGTTATCGGGGGGCAGTTTCCTTTTCTCAAGGTAAAGGTTACTTGTACCGATTTTGACGAGCTAGCTTTGATCTTCCACTTTTGCAGCCACTTAGTGATTTCATTTAGTCCATTCTGGAGCATTTCTGAGGCACGTATTGGGTCAGTACTGCTGGCTAGTATGGCCGTATCATCAGCAAACGTAGCGGTGGTGACACCGTCCACTTGCGGGAGATCCGCTGTGAATAAGGTGTAAAGGAGAGGTCCCAGCACAGATCCCTGCGGAACTCCAGCCAATATGTTATAAAACTTTGAAGTTTCCTCACCTTCCTTTACTTGGAATAGCCTATCTGCTAAATAGGATTTTAGTAGGCAATAATATGAGTGAGGGAGGTATAATTTAATTTTGTATAGTAAGCCCTTGTGCCAGACCCTGTCAAAAGCCTGCTGGATATCTAGGAAAGCTAAAGAGCAATATTCCTTGTGTTCGAGTGTGTGTCTTATCTTGTTATAGACTCTGTGCACCTGTTCCACCGTAGAGTGCTGCTGGCGAAACCCGAACTGGTGGTGGGGTATTATTTGATTTTCCTCCAGGATCGGCAGGATTCTACGTAACAGGATCTTCTCAAAGACTTTAGATGTAACTGGTAGCAAACTGATGGGTCTGTACGATGTAGAATCATTAGGCGATTTTGCCGCTTTATGTACCATTATTATTTGCGACACCTTCCATAGCTGGGGAAAATATTGCACTCGCAGAATTGCGTTAAATATAATAGTTAGGAACACTATTGCTTTCCTAGGTAGTTGGATCAAAATCTCTTTAGTTATCAGGTCAAACCCCGGAGCTTTCTTATCCTTGAGTTCCCTTATAGTCTTCCACACTTCTCTCGGTGTGACTGGTTTCGGAGGTAGTGAAAGCTGCATAGCTTGATTAAGAGTCTCAGTGACTAGAGCCTCGTGAGTGTTGTCCTGCGCATCATTCGGAGTAAAGACTTTTGATAGATGACAAGCAAAAGCGTTAGCCTTTTCTTGATCCGTTTTAGCCCAGCCATTGCCTACTCGAATAGGTGGCTTTGCCTGTATTGGTCTGTCGTAGTTCTTAGTAAATTTCCATAGAGAGTAGCCAGTGGAAACAGTAGCTGTGAGCGTTTCCAGCTTTGTTTCGAGAGTGTCATTGTGCCAGTCTTTGATCATATCTCTAAGATTCGTTGACGCTTTATCAAATTGTGCTTTATCATGTGGATGTCTACTTTGGTGCCAGATGCGTCGTAATTTCCTCTTGTCTAGAACGGCATTCTTTATTTGTAACTAATGAAATGAAATTTATTTTTACGGTCGGTTATAATAAAGAGTTTTACAAGTCGTCTTTTTAACCGACTTCAAAAAGAAGGAGGTTATCAATTCGACGGTATGTTTTTTTTTTTTTTTTTGTTTTTTTTTTTTGTGTGTTTGTTACGCGATTTCTCCGGCGATTGTAAACCGATTTTCAAAATTCTTGTTTTGTTCGAAAGGAGATGCTTCCGGAGTGGTCTCATATTCACCAAGTCAAGATCTGATGATTGGATCCTGGAGAAATCGGGGGCAACCTTCAAATTTTATAGGCCCACATGTAGTTTTTCGCAAATATTATGAAGTAATTTAAGTATTTGCGTATGGTAATCATAATCTTATGAAGCTGAGCTGATGATGGAAGGTACAACTCCTTAACAGTAAGGAGTAGGCATCGACTGATTTAGTTTGTGTTCGCTTATCTCTGGAACTACAAGTCCGATTTAAGTCATTCTTTTTTTGTTATACTAGGTATTGTTCAATTGAGGGAACACTGCAAGTTTTATCAAAATCGGTTCAGTAGTTTTTGAGATAGGGAATTTTATTAGCTAATTTTGTACATGAGCGATGTTATTACTGGTGCTACGGATTAAAAAATTCTAGTGCACATGTAAGAAAATGATGTACCTATTTGACAAGAATTTTGGTTGAATATTTAAACTAAAAAGAGTAAAATAAAAGCGTTTTCAAAAAAAAATGTAACCGCCTTCAAAACCTACCACTAAAAAAGGGTAAAATAACCTACAAAATAACTTTTCTTTCGGAAGTCGGTGGCAAAAAAGACAATGAAAAAAAAACCACCGACTTCCGAAAGAAAAGTTATTTTGTAGGTTATTTTACCCTTTTTTAGTGGTTGGTTTTGAAGGCGGTTACATTTTTTTTTACAAACTAGATGCGGCCGGTACTTCATACCTGACTACTCTGAGAAGAAACAGCTGAAACAAACTCAGAGGTCACAGTCTCTTTTAAAATCCAGAAGTTATTTATACAGGTCATGTCATACGAGGGGCATTTCGGTCTGACTGAGATGTATTTTGGTCTTTTGAAGAAAGAACCACACAGATTTGAGCCACATCATGCCACGCTAATGTCTATAGCATTACATAAAAATGTAACAAGTATCACGAATTTCCCGCGAGCCATATTTCGTAGCGCGCACTCTATCTCTGGCTTTCCCTTACTATACATAGGAAATCTATTTCTATCTCTATCTTGTATTCATCATCTGCCTGCCTTTTCCCAACAGACTGGTTGTCCGACTTATGAGATTCTGACTAACAGTAACGACTGTCAAAGATCTACAAATGACAGCCGGGACCAACGGCTTTACGTGCTTTCCGAGGCACGGAGGAAACTCGCTATGATATATGGTCACCCATCCACAGACCAACCTCGGCAATCGCGGCTTAACATGGAAGATTGGCCTGTGGGGCTGTAATTATTTAGCCACGAGCTCCTCTCTATCTTTTATTCTACCTTAATAAATATAGAAAAATGTGATACTATCTCTAGTAAGACAGAGAGATATATTATATGTTACGGTAAATGTGATTAATTGAAAATTATTAATATTTTTACAAAATTATTAATAATAACCACATGTTTTGGTAAATGTGAATAAACGATCGAAATTTATTACTTTTAGTAGTCATTATTAATAATTCACGACACATATTGGTAAAAGTGATAAAATTAATAAACTAAACGTCTAAACCTAGTGCTAACTGAAGATAAGTATGATACACGTAGGTTTAACCGCATGTGGTCGGTTACACCTAGGTTTAGCCGGTTAGAATTAGGCCTAACCTCGGGACTTGCTGGCACCCCGAATCGGACAATTTAGGTTAGAAGAGGATGGCGGGGTCTGAAAGACCCCGCCATCCTCTTCGTGGTTATTTTTTTCTTAACCACGCAGAAGTAGGAGCCCCGCGGAGCGGGGCTCCGTCGACATGCTCCTTTGAAGGAAGTTTACTTATTACATTTATCACTACTAGGGTCAAATTATTAATAAAAACCGATAAATGTGATTAATTAATCACTTTAACCTCGACTTTCGGTAATTATTAATAATAATAGATAATTATTAATAATCTTCAATTATTCACTCTTACCGAAAACATATACATAAATTGGGTACTATGGGAACGGCCAGGAACGGCCGTAAACTTGCTTTGGTTCAAAGAAAAATTGTGTACGTGACTCTAATCACGGACCGTGTTTCTACACACCTACGTCAATAAGTGTGAGTGTATATGTTACGGTAAATGTGATTAATTGAAAATTATTAATAATTTTACAAAATTATTAATAATAATCACATGTTTTGGTAAATGTGAATAAACGATCGAAATTTTCTTAAATTTTCTTTTAGTAGTAATTATTAATAATTCACGACACATATTGGTAAAAGTGATAAAATTAATAAACTAAACGGCTAAACCTAGTGCTAACTGAAGATAAGTATGATACACGTAGGTTTAACCGATTGTGGTCGGTTACACCTAGGTTTAGCCGGTTAGAACTAGGCCTAACCTCGGGACTTGCTGGCACCCCGACTCGGACAATTTAGGTTATTTTTTTTTTAACCACGCAGAAGTAGGAGCTCCGCGGAGCGGGGCTCCGTCGACTTGCTCCTGTGAAGGAAGTTTACTTATTACATTTATCACTACTAGGGTCAAATTATTAATAATAACCGACAAATGTGATTAATTAATCACTTTAACCTCGACTTTCGGTAATTATTAATAATAATAGATAATTATTAATAATTTTCAATTAATCACATTTACCGTAACATATACAACTCTGTCCGTAGCAGTGGCGCAGCTAGGGCAAAAGGGGCCCCGTATCAAAACTTATTTGGGGCCCTTCTAATCTGAGGACCATATTACAGAACGCAACCACTTATTACGCAACCTCAATAGTTAGGCATTTTTTTTTTTTATCGTGGTAAAATCATCAAATGAGTCCTCCCACCCCGGGCAGAGCGAGAGGGACTGTCAGACTTGTACAGACTAAAATCCACGGTGTTCTTCAATAGCCCTTTATGTTCCGGGGTCACGGTGATGGTATAAGTCCCGAGATGGGTGGAGAGAAAGAGGAAGGCCAAAGAAAAGATGGATGGATTGTGTAAGGAATGAATGAAAGAAAAAGTAGTAAATGATACTGTGACGTCTGATAGACATGAGAATGGAAGAAGAAAACGTGTTGCGACGACCACAAGTAAAATGGGATAAGGGCTGGAAGATGGTACTGATACTGATACTGTTAGCCTACATCATCCCACTGTTGGGCAAAGGCCTCTCCCCATGATCTCCAGTTTTCACGATCCAGGGCCAAAGTGGACCACTGGTCATTGGAAGATGGTGATGATGATATATTTTTTTAAAGATCTGTGATTTTTTTCATAGTCTTTTTTTAAAGTTAACACGAATGGCAAAATTTTGAGAACGACTGAATTAATCGGGTTTGACGCATTTGGTGCACTTCTCAACTTGTACTCCATTCTCAAATGGTGCACATCGCAAAAAGAACACTTTTTAAATTGTTCTAAATCTAATTTTTCTTACATAATTATGTTGTAATATATTTCCTAGTGAGTTTATTTTTATTTTTGAAATAATAAAAATGTTATGGTGATGATAATGTAGTCAATTTTAAATTATTTTTGTTCATTTCATTTTTAACAATATTGCCTTCGCAAAACCAAAGAATCTTTCATTTTTTAGTCAATTATTCCAAATATCTAGTCATCGTAAAAAGTGTTCCTTTTGCGAAGTGCACCAAATGCGTCAAACCCAATTAATCTGGCATTGTTTTTCTATGATGTCATTTTCCTTTTTTTCACTTGTCAAGGAGCGAATCCACGAATCAAAGTTAGTTTTAAAATACAAACAGTATGTCTACATGTAGATAGACAGTCGCACGCAGTTATGTCGTGTCCATTCTATTTTGAAAGTCAAATATATTTGTGTAGACTCAGCTTAAACCATTCTTTTTAACGAAGTCATTGAACTTAGCATGTTTTGTTTTAGCTATGAATATCTTAGTTATTTTTGGGATATTTTTATAAAAAACAAAAAAGGTCTAAAATAACTTTTCTTTAGGAAGTCTGTGGAAAAGGCAATGAAATAAAAAAATAATAAAGTCACTGACTTCCGAAATCAATTACATAAACAAAAAAGTTTTCATTTAAATAATGAGATTATGAAGGCTCAGAGAGCGGCCCCACTTTGAGAGCCAATGCCTGCCGGGGTCGCGGGACTATCGGGTAACCGTGGCTCTGGAACGTAAAGGATACCGTGGATTTGGATATGAAGCCAGCACATGCCTCACAGTCTCTCCCGTACTGCCCTTGGTGGGAGGAGGACTTATTTGATGCTTTTAGCACGTAAAAAGCCCATGTCGCCATCTCCTGGGCCATTTTATCGTGGAAAAATCATCAAATGAGGATTGTTCTTTCGGGGGCTAAAATAGGGTTGCCAACTATACTGTTTTGAACAGTATTATACTGTTTTTCACTAAATTATACTTTTTACTGTTGAACAAAAAAAAGTAAGTATACAAAATACTGTTTTTAGCAACTTTATTAAAAAAGATTGTAAATTAATAAGTTGTACGAGAACCTCTAAAATATGTAAGTATTTAAAACAATACAAATAAATAAAATACTGTTGATTTTTCTAAAATACTGTTTAATATTCTTCATAGACCTGAATATACTTTATTTCTTGAAAAAAAGTTGGCAACCCTAGGCCAAAACTACATTTTTCTGGTTGTATCCAGTTTTCCCGTCTCTTTCAGTGTTTGGCTAAATTCCAAGAAAATCTTCGCATGACGAAAAGCTGACGGCTTTTTATTAACATCTAAAATAACCTGTTGTATTATAAGATAAATTTTCTTTATGCATGCATTCTGCTGTTGTTTACGTTAAATTATTGCATTTATTTAGGTATATAATCAAGTTAAATCTCTTTAAAATGTCGATTATTATCACTATATTGTTGTACTAAAAATAAAGATGAGTAATGCTGTATCTCATCCCTAACCAATATTTTAAATTTAATGCTTTAGACTTAAGCTATAAAAATATTTGCATGCTGAATAACAGTAAGCGGAATACCATGTTGAACTTTTTAACCTTAAGACCTATTGTACCATATTTATTGCAAATAAAGATTATTATTATTTACAAGAATTCTCTTTAGGAATCAATAATGGGTCGCGGGACTGTCTTATGAGGTAGCCGTGACCTTGAACGTAAAGGGATATTGAAGGATCACCGTGGATTTTAGTCAGTACAAGTCTGACAGTCCCTCTCGTCCCTCTCTGGATTTGGATCTCTAAGATAGGCCCTGTTAGATAACCTGCTTTCTGATGTCATAGATCATACCGCTAATTTTGAACTGTGGGCAGTTATACAAAAACCCATAGAAAATTATTTTTTGCCTTTACTGGGAATCGAACTCAGAACCCCAGGTTCAGTTGCCTTTTCTTCTGTCTCCTGCTCGATATGGAGGGATGTGGAAACATATTTTTCCTACTCCTCCACTATTCTTTTCTGATTAATTTCGTTGCAGGATCCAAGACAGGTAAATTCATTCTCCGGGACACGTCGAGCTTCATTGTCTCGGCGCTTTTCTGGTGGTTGCCACTGTTGATTCTGGCTTTCAGGAGTTGCAGTGGTTTGGGAATAGTGTGGTGGGTTTTTGATACAAAAATAAAGATGAGTTGCGTTTACATAGCATGCTAGCAACATAGTCAAACGTGTCAAGTGCAAAGCAATTATTAATATCGACAATGTTTGATCAAACTCAACACAAACACGATAGCAACGACGATATTATATTACTAGACTCCGCAAGCACGATCTAAGGAACAAAAACTATTCTGTCAACTCGCTGAGGTACTACGTAAGCGAGGGGGACGGGGTACTTGTTGTGATTGGCTAACTCAAGGTCTGTTCTGTCTCAAGGTATGTTTACGGCTCACAGGAGTGCTCGAAATAAGACGGATATAAGACTTTTTTGCCTAATGTGTTGACAGACATCGGTTGCCTGTTATTAGGAGTCTAGTAATATATCGTCGTTGCACGATCGCAAGTTGTACATACTTATTTGATTGTAAACTACTTAAAGCAATGACACTTTCACTGTTGCATAAGCATTATAACTTGAGAACTGCTTAACATTATTGGGTAGGTGTTTAAGACACGCCGAAATTAGTGTGTTTTTTTTTAGCGTAGTAATTAGTACATATCATCTCATGAGTCCTTCCACCCACGGCAGAGCGGGGGGGACTGACAGACTTGTACTGACTAAAATCCATGGTGTTTTTTAAGCCCTTTACGTTCCGAGGTCACGGTAATGGAATAAGTCCCGCGACCCCGACGGTTTCAGGCTTAGGTTTATTCTTTCGTCGACCAAATTGCTGTCTACGTAATCAAAAATCAATAGGAATCTTTCTACATTCTGTCTATTCCTCCGTCGAACACAAAATCATAAAATGAGTCCTTCCACCCCGGGTAGCCGGAGGACTCATTTGATGATTTTACCACGAAAAAAAAACTGAAAACGTAGACACGTAGGTATTTCGTCGAAAGAAAAATAGACAGAATGTAGAAATATTTATATCGTCCTGTATCGTCCTAAACAATTTTACTATCATTCAGTTGTCTATGGGCGTAATTATTGTGTAGATGTATCATTGTCTAGTTTTAGTAGAATTAGAAATAGTATATTGTAGAAAGTGGCATTTAGTTAACTTTAATTTGTAAAGTGACGGTTAAATATTTTTTTTATTATCCTACTTTGATTATGCACCAACATCTGCCTAGCCTTTTCCCAACTATATTGGGGTCGGCTTCCAGTCAAACCAGATTCAACTGGATATCAGTATTTTACATGGAGCGACTGCCTGTCGGACCTTCACAACCCAGTAAATAGGTAATACCATTTTATACCATACCCCATGGTAAGACTGGTTGTCAGACTTTAGAGCTTCTGACTAACAGTAACGACTGTCAAAGATCTACAAATGACAGCCGGGACCAACGGCTTTACGTGCTTTCCGAGGCATGGAGGAAACTCGCTATGACAGATGGTCACCCATCCACAGATCAACCTAGGCAAGCGCGGCTTAACCCGGAAGATCGGCTTGTGCGGTTGTAATTATTTAGCCACGAGCTCCTCACATTATGCACCATTCATTAAAAAAGAAATACTATGTGCCCTTATTTGCATATGGCAATAAATAAGCTGTGTAATGTACATACCAATCAAAAGTAGAAAATAAATTATAACTTAATAATTTTTTTAAATCAATTCCGCCTTTAGCCCTAGCTAAAGGTCTTTAATAAACTCATTACTATTTTCAACCTTAACTTTTATCGATTAAAGCTGATGTTCGAGTGTTAATTGAATCAGTACACCGTGAACTGTTCTTTAAAAGACAAATTAATTTGAAGTTAAATGCAAACAGCGTAAGATTCTTTTTTGGTTGTCAAATAAGCTATGGCTATTGCCAGACGATTTTGTAACTTCCATACATGTTGTAAGGTTGAAATTTTATTGCTTATGGCTTCAATTTGGTTAATTCGTGTCAATATCCCTTTTGTGAAGGGCGCATAAATCATATTTTGGTGGCTATAAGGGCATGATGCGACCGTCAGCGGATGTAAAATATCTTTTTTTTTAAAGTTTGACACTTGTTTCGATAGATTCGAAATATGATAAAGAGAAGAAATTACTGAAACAAAACACTCATTGGCCCTACGTGGTGGATAATGGCCCACTCCTTCTAACGAGAGTGGAAGCTTATGCCTAAACTATGAGAATTTTATCGTTAACGGCCATTGAGCTAGCTCTGTGGCCTAGAGCACGCCACAGGGCTGTCAAACAACTGAATTAACTTGTGCACGCGCACTCATCCTGGATGGGACACAGTGGTGATGCGTGGTGTCGTCTCTATACGTTGTAATAAATTAATAATAGCTCAATGTTAACGGCTTGTTATTTATGTTATGAACTGATTTCATCGGTTCCCATTTATTTTCATCCTTCTAAATTCAAAAATAGTCATCTATTAGTCTACAATTGACAGTTTAACAATGTTATTAATGTTAAATAGAAATTGACCTCAAACTGGACGAACAAATCAACATTATGATGATCGATCAATATGGGTATGTAAGTGTAAGTAAGCAATGATTTGAAATTGATTCGGTTTTTGTAGCGAACGATTTTGAAGTACCTATTAGTAAAATCTAGAAAAGGCTGTTGACCGCTATCTGTCAAATAATAATTGACTGGCCTGTTGGTCTAGTCACTAGTGGTTAGTGACCATGACTGCTACGCCGGGGGTCGGTTCGATTCCCACCTAGGACAAATGTTTGTGTGATGAGCACGATCATTTGTTCTGTGTCTGGGTGTAATTTATCTATAATATGTATGTATTTAGAAATATATAAGTATGTTTATCAGTTGTCTAGTACCCATAACACAAGCCCTGCTTAGCTTGGGACTAGATGGCGTTGTGTGATAGTTGTGGAATATTATTATTATTAATAATGCATTTGACAGTTGACGCAGTGACTTGACTCCCTCGTAAAAAGTTTTTTGTTAAGTGATCTAGAAATAAATGTTTACAACACAAATAAAGCATTTGTGTAGCAGCAAACGCCTTAACAAAAACGAAACTAGCTTTAGCACGCAGCTTTGTCTGTAGCAGCAACTGTTACATGGAACCTATTTATCTCTGTAGGTACCAAATATTGTTGAAATCGGTTCAGCGATTTAGGCTTGAGAGACAAACAAACTCACTTCTGTATTTATAATTTTGTTGAGATTCACAGTGCGTGAGATATACCCGATCAAAATGAATTATATAAGTACTCCTAAATATGAATAGAAGTATAGCATTTTTTACTTGGTAATATCATCGAAAGAGTTCCCTCATTCAGGGCAGGGCAGGGAGGACTGTCAGTCTTGAACTGCCTAAAATCCACGGTGTCTTTCAATACCTTTTTACCCGGTTAGTCCCGCGACGAGTAGTGTAGCGTACGAGTACCTACTACATACTCGCTACATCTACCCGCTGACAGTAACACCTCGCCTTACGAGACCGGTTAGTAAGCCCTCAGCATCCGGCGTATTTATCTGTGGCAACGCATAACATTATGATAAATAACTGTACGTACTTGAAATATCTGGTATGCAATGAGGTCCGAAATGGCTGATAGATTGTACCTTGTGTGTGAAACGGTGAACGAATGAAAACCATGTTTGTTAACTTTTTAAAGGTGCTGGGGGAATAGAGAACGGATAAATTAATTTGAGCAAATCAAATCAAATCGTTTATTTCAACTAGGCCAATAGGGTATTTTACTCAAAAAAAAAAAATATAAGTCCGAAATATAGATTATTAACAAATATTAGACCCGTATTTTTTCTTTAGTCACGTAAACTAAAATTGACGAAGATACAACGCTTCTAAAAATCACAAAACGTGACTCGGTCGTTACATTTTTACAAGCGTAATGACGACACAAGCCCTCACTCCCGAATTTGGAACCGTTTTATCTTTGTCAATATTCATTGATTTAAAAAAAACAAAAAATACGTGTCCATTAATTTTCAGTATTATTACTGACGGACTAAATAGATTTTCAATTTATTTATGCAGTAAAATACCCTATTAAAGACGCTTTTGAATTGTCAAAAGACATTTAATAAGACTAGTACAAAAATAGTCATGGTACAGTCCCAGTCACAAGAATAATAACTATGAAAGTACCGTAGGTGCTCATTCCAAAGAGTAGATCTCTATGGAGAAGAATGAGCAAGAAACTCCATGGACACCCTTTTTCAATCGCCAAAATTATTACAGAATTTTTGTAACATCATTCATCATCAGATGGTACATTATGTGTGATAGATGTGGCAAGTTATTAGTGTGAGCATACAGTGAGGATAGATATAGGGCGGAGGAGCTCGTGGTTAAATAATTACAGCAGCACAGGCCGATCTTCCAACCATCTGTCATAGCGAGTTTTCTCCGTACCTAGGAAAGCACGTGAAGCCGTTGGTCCCGGCTGTCATTTGTAGATCTTAGACAGTTGTTACTGTTAGTTAAAAGCTCTTAAGTCTCTATGGGTATCGTATTACCCACTTTATGTTGGTTGTGGAGGTCCGATAGGCAGTCGCTCCTTGTAGAACACTGATATGCAGCTGCATCTGGATCCTCTGGAAGCCGACCAATATAGTTGGGAAAGGCCTGGCCAGATGATGAGATATAGGACTGAGCCAGAGTTTGCTTACGGCGAGAATAGGCTATAGGGTAGCTCACCGTCAGACCAACGACCAAACCCGGGTCGACGGCGTGTAGTGTTCCCCACGCGCCAAGGGAAGTGTCAGTAATGAGACGGGGCGTCCATAGAGCCAAACAACTGTTAAATTAACCTTGAAAATATTTTACCGGCCTGTTGGTCTAGTGGTTAGTGACCCTGATTGCTATGTCGGGGGCGTGGGTTCGATACCCACCCAGGCCAAATGTTTGTGTGACGAGCATGATCATTTAATTTTGTTCTGAAAAATATAATTATGATTATCAGTTGTCTAGTACCCATATCACAAGCCCTGCTTAGCTTGGGACTAGATGGCGTTGTGTGATAGTTGTGAAATATTATAAGGGTACTTGAAGCAACAGGGTGGATTTTAGTCAGTACGACTCTGAAAGCCCCCTAAGTTCTACCTTGGCCAGAAAATCTCATTTCATGAAGAAGAAGACTACAATTCAATCAAGCTTTTTACAATTAGGTATACCAAAAGTCCAAAGACCAGAATCTTTGTAACAAGGACATACAAATAAGCTTACAAGTGACAGCTAATAATTCACAATCAAACTCGACCAAAGATCAATACATTGAAGTCAATGATGTCATTGTTGACCAATGACAGTCAATAAAGAGCTTTGTTTGTATCAGACATCCGTTGTCAAGAGGAAATTTACTAGAGATAAAATTATACGCACGGCAATGCGCCATCGTTACATGGTGGACATCCCTACATTAATGCATAAAGCGTTTTGGTAATACTTATACTGGCGTAATATAAAGAAGAGCCCGATGCTAAACGAGACAAGCTTAAGACCCTACCACCCGCGGCCATTGAATATAATTACGTCGGAGGGATGCTGACTTCTGGTGAAGCATTTTTTGGCCAAAATTGGCTACTACAGTCACCAGAGGGCACACCAGCGATGTTCTCAATAGGCAGATCCAAGTCGCTGTGGCCGTAATCGGTCGGGATTATGATACAGCTAAGGACTGGAATTTGGATTTAAATTAATGGCAAAAAATAATTTTGCACGTAGTTTAAGTTGAATGAAATGTAAAATGGTATGTTGAGTGTTAAATCAAATGTTATCATTTGTTATTTTAAGGCAAATAAAGGCTATTTATTTATTATTTATTTATTTAAGGACTGGAATTCCCATCCGGGGTCTTCAAGTCAAGAGTGAAAAGGTTACTTCTAGGCAAGCGTGCTTCATCTTTGCGCACATCTTCGTTTTAGGCGAGACAGTGGACATATCGCTTAATAATTTATGTTAGACAGAAACTCGAAAATTTAATAACTGACCTTATCAAGAGGTATAGTATTATCCAGTTACTGAGTTATGGAGGGCAGATTGGCAGTCGCTCCATGTAAAATACAGATATTCAGCTGCATTCGGTTCGCCTGGAAGTCGACCCCAATATAGTTGGGAAAAGGCCAGGCGGTTGATGATATTTTATTGAAAAAATCGTGATTTTTTTTGCGTAGAAACATCAATGACATTTTGCAAGGAACGAAAAATTGAGCTGCGAGCAGGATTCGAACCTGCGTCTTCTGGATAGGTACTCCAGACGCCTTAACCAATTAGGCCATCGCAACCACTTACACTCGTAGCTGAATTTCTCGTTCGCTTGTTTTTCTGTACGCTGTAATTCTGCTCGCAGCTCAATTTTTCGTTCCTTGCAAAATGTCTTTGCGAAGACGCGACGCAGGCGTTATTGCGTATAAAAATATAACATTAGAAACATCAATGTCCTGCAACCAAGATACATGCGAACATAACTAGTTATATGTAATTAGATTAGTTGCACTAGAAGCCGTATGACAGAATCAGTACCTAGGTAATCTGATCTAAAAAGGAATATCTACACGTGATTTTATTTATAACTGAATGGTTTTACTCTTTTTAAAACGAGGGCAGTTGTAGCATGACCAATTCTATGGCTATTCTACCAAAGAATAGATGATACAATTCTTTATTTTATTAATTCTTACAACTCTTTATTCTTACAATTCTTTATTTTCTTAATTCCATACAATTTTTCATTCTATTTTTGTCCCAATATGGCACTAACCGTAGACTACATTTTTTTTTTCATTTTAAATATCGTCATTTTTTGAACGATAGAATCTTTCTACATCCTGTAATTGCGTCTATTCTTACGTAGACATAACTCTTTTCTACGGTGTCATGCATAATAGTAGTACCAAAAAAAAATACGAGATGGTGCTAGGCTCAAAAAAATCTAAATGTTGGAAAGTTGGATGTAATAGTAGACCTGAAAAGCAAAACTTAATACGAATACAAAATTTTATCCAAATCGTTACAGCTATTTCCGATTTTTGAACAGCATGTCCAAACATCTATATAGATAGTGGTTAGGGTTATCTAAGCTGTCGTCGACCGATCAGCTCGAGTCTGAGTCTCTCCCGTCCAACTCTGGGTGGGAGCTGGGAGGACTCATTTGATGATTTTAATACGATAAAAACACCCCAAAGTACAGTGTATATTTAATGTCAGCGCCACCATGATGATGAGAATGTAATACCATGAATTTTTTAGGGAATTTGATGTGCTGACGTAGGACGGGCGTTGCAGTCTTCACGTGCAATCCAACAAAAAATCTAGGAACAAAATAGCCCAGACTCATTACAGACGATCTTAATCGAAATTGCCAGAGATAATAAACATTCTATATCGGGTTGTAGAGACAACCCCGGTTAACCGGGCCTCGGGGAACGGGGTTATCATTAGACAACCGACTTGTAAATTATTATCTGTTAACCGACTCACGTGTGGTGACATGTTGCATGACCCATGCGCTGTTGTCGTGGTGGAAGTAGCCAAAAAAAAGGTTTTTATAAACACTCATTAACTTTTTGACCCCCGAATTTGTTTGTTTCTTTTTTTTCTGGCGTTGTCAATGTGATCATTATATAGTTCGATTTTCTTTCTTGTTTTTTCACATGCTCGTGTGGTTTTATAATCGGCTTAACCCTCCGTAAGCCACGTCATATGGGTTTGACAGACCCCAGTGCTTCAATTTTCGCAATAATATGTTATTTTGTGTTTTAAAAATAGTAACTTTAATACATAGTTTTTACCGTGAGTTACGCGTAAATCTAATTATTATAGTGTATGTATAAATACCTAACATTCAATTCCACTAATAAACAAAAAATATGTAAATTCTATCAGTTTTTAGTTTAGGGTTTGTCACACCCCACTTAGTAGGTATGGGAGGGAAAAAGGAGAAGGTTCTCAATTTGTGTGTGTTTGTGACTCGATTTCTCAGAGACGCCTGGACCAATTTGGGGACGGTAAAGTTCCAAGGTGGTCCCGTAATTATCAGGCCACAATCTGGTGATGAAAACCTGCAGAAATCGAGGATACTCTTCAAAATATTACAGCATTTCTTTTATGCATTGTTTATGCAATCACACTACATAACATAATAAGACTCCAATACTTCCGAAAGAAAAGTTAATTCTCACTTTTTGTGTTGTTTTAAAAGATGGTTCCTTTCCTATTTTTCTAAATTTTTCTTACGCACAAACCTTTATTGGGAAAAACAGAATAATAATGATGTAAAGGGTGCTGATTAACCTGTAGATACCTACCTACGGTACGGTATTTTTATTCTTAGTTATAGGCAAATGGGCTAATCTTAGTTGCGAAATGTCCTTTTGTGTCTATTGGCCCTTTTTTTCTGTTTCCTGCTTGACACGAAGGGAAGTGGAAATTACACAATTTCTTATTTCGCCACGATTCTTTTGCAGGCTTTAACACAGTTTAATTAATTTTGGACTGAATTGAATTTCTTGAAATTTTGAATTGACTGAATTTCCTGGACTTCGTTGAGCTTCATTGCCTCTCGGCGCTTTTCTGGTGGTCATTACTGTTGATTTAAACTTTCAAGAGGTGCAATAGTTTGGCTATAGTCCCATAAATTCTACTATAAGACACACGTTTGCCTTGCCTTTCGGGAATAACAGGATGATGTTATTTATAAAAAAAAAAATGTACTTGGCAAAAAAAGGTTAAAAATAATGGAGCCACCAAAGTAACTTTTTTTTATAAAAATAAAACCTCTCTCCCAACGCCATCTATCGCCGATTTCCACGAACTACGTTCATTACCAACTTGTAAAGATAGATGGCGCCAGTTGTCTGCGGTCGGACGTCCCTGAGACGTATGTTCGTTTTGTATGAAATATCATAACTTTGCAGGAAGACTATCGGATGGCTTGTGGTTACTTTGTTTGTGTTCTAGATCACCTGACTACTGTTTTGTTGCTAGATAACGAGATTGTTTAAGGCTATTGTGGACATGGTGAGCTTGGTCTTTGGCTCGGGATGGTGAATGCGTAAAGGTAGCCAGCGAAATACAAAAACACGCTGGTAGCGACCAAAAATTGCAAAAAAAAGACATCAAATTTAAATTTAAGGGGCTATGATCTGTGTTAAAAACTGCTGAAACCGTTGGTTCCGGACTTCCGGATGCCAATCCCGCGAATATAAATGCTTCACGGTGTCCTCCGGGCGATCCTCGCAATCCGTCGTGGGTTACGGTTACGATCCATAAGGCATTTCTTCCCGACCAATCACACACAAGAACCTTTCGAAACATCCGTGTCTGGTGCGGACCTGTGTCAGGCGGAAGGTGAGGACGCCGTGACTCCTCTCCAGCCACTCCTCAAATGGGGTCTTACCCGATTGTGGCGTGGCCGACCAACTTGTGTCCTAGTTCTAGGGCGAATCAAATTAGGTTGTCATTGACACATTAAGAAGAAGATACATTCTAGCCACAGATTCTAGCTATGATGGAGACATTCATACGCATCTACGCCCACGAAACGACAGACCAAACCTAAATTTATCCTCAAATATTACGCATTATCAACAAGCGTTTAGGAATCATAAATGTAATGACGTGCACACGTAATGGCGTCCGACGGCCATTTTGTGACGTCATTTTGGCGGGAGCCCACATTACCAGCGTCATTTTATTTCTGTCTCTTCTATTTTTAAAATCAGTGATTCTTTTAAAGAAAATGTTGGAGAAAAGCTCTTGATGTATTAGTCATTGGTTTGGATACTTGAGTTTTATTTCAAGTCCACTTCAGTAACCATACCAAGGTATGATCGGCGGATACCATGGCGTCAGTCTCGAAATTTACTCTCCTGACTTACCTCACGCCATAAAATGAGTAAGTTGTTAAATAAAAGATTTCAGTCGTCACAAACTGGATAAAGCATGACGCTGTAGAAACGGATTTGTCGACGGAAGAATAGAAAACAATTAAACAACGTAGTTAGTTATCTATCGGTCTAAGCGATTTAAAAAAATAGAATAAATATTATTACATCGATTTGTATTGAAATAGCTTTGTCTATTCTTCGGTAGAATAGAGACAGAATTGGTCATGCTACAGCGGCTGGGAAAAGCTCAGTCCGTACTCTATGTCTATAGCCCATTTTCCCCCACCTAAATACCTACCTACTTTAATCTATGACCCGTCAGGGTCATCCATTATGTCTTATCATGCAGATAACGAGCATAAACAATATTTATTTTAACTTTAGGTTATCAATAATCGAGGTCAAAGAAAGTTATCAATCATTACTCGAGCTTATTGTGTTAATATAATATTAATGTATTACAAGTCTTTTATTTATATTTAACTTGGGTATGTAATGTTTCCACTACTTGGCTGCCCATTTGGAAGGTACCTGTGTCTGTTGAGGAAGGAGAAAACGTCTGAGTGTCACGACTGCGAGGATCGTCCGGAGGACACGGTGGAGCATACGGTGCAGGACTGCCCCGCTTGGGCAGAGCACCGCCGTGTCCTCACACAGGCGTTAGGCGACGACCTCTCGCGCCCGGCATTGGTCGGGACCATGCTGCGGGGCGAGATGGAGTTGGAAACGGTTGCCTCCTTCTGCGAAGCAGTCATGCTTGCGAAGGAGGAGGTGAGACGCACGAGGGAGAGGACAGCGTCCACCCCTCACCCACGTTGCAGTGGTAGACGCCCACGATGAAGGACGTCGCGAGACGATCTCTGGCCGTTGTGTTCCACGCGCGCCTCAAGAAGTATCAGCACAATGAACCTGTAGAGGGCCAAAGCCTGCCGGGTCGCAGGACACACGTATACCGTGGATTTTAGTCAGTACGAGTCTGACAGTCCCTCCCGCTCTGCCCTGGATGGGTGGACTCATTTGATGATTTTACCACGTTAAAAAAGGCCCTTTTCGGGGGAGTGGGTGAGGGTTAGTGTTGCCAGTTGCCCTAATTAGCACTTAAATCCCAATGGAATGACTCAGTTTTTCACTAATTTAATTATTTTCACCGGAAAAACGATATGTCAGCTTTTTTTAGCGAGGCAAAATCATCAAATGGGCAGGACAGGACTGTCAGACTTTACTGACTAAAATTCACGATGTCCTTCAATAGCTCTTTATGTTCTAAAGCTTTTAAGCTAACATTAAAAAAATGTTTGCTTCCATAACTTTCCCAGCAAACCCGGAGTAGATAGTATAGTGGACTAATCTGATATTGTGGGGTCTGAGTCCTTACCGCCTTTAAAAAAATATATATCCATAAGCCTTGCAGACATTCCCCGTACCTGTTGTCCAACCAGTGGCTTAGCCCTTTCGTAAGTCTCCGCTAACTTACGACTTATGTAACCAGGTAACTATCGCAATACAAACCCGTAGAGGTACAGAGGCACGCACCATTGGATACCAAAGTCGTAAGGTATCGGATACTTGCGGCGCCTTGTGTACGAAGGGGCTAAGCGCAACGACGATATATTACTAGACTCTTATTAACAGGCGATGTCTGTCAACACATTAGACAAAAAAGTCTTATATCCGTCTTATTTCGACCACTCCTGTGGTCCGTAAACATACCTTGAGAGTTGAGACAGAACAGACCTTGAGCTAGCCAATCACAACGCAGTACCCCGTCCCCCTCGCTTACGTAGTACCTCAGCGAGTTGACAGAATAGTTTTTGTTCCTTAGATCGTGCATGCGGCGTCTAGTAATATATCGTCGTTGGCTAAGTGTTACCATAAAAAGTAGCAACGCTGCCGGTCTCTTGGCCACATCACCAGCTGACAGCGTTATTTTTTTATGTACCCAGGGCATTCCTGGGCATTCAGGGCAAACCTGGCAATGACCCAAATGGACTGTGATATTATTTTATTTATTTTGATAGCAGATAAAATTACAAAAGGCCGGTTAGCCCTGACATACTTTGAGGAGTTTTACTTTAATTACTCATCACTTATAAATTACTAGCTGACCCGGCAAACGTTGTTTTGCCATATAAATAATTACATTTAGGGGTATGAAAAATAGATGTTGGCCGATTCTCACCGATACCGGATAAGCACAAAAAATGTCATCAAAATCGGTCAAGACGTTTCGGAGGAGTATGGCAACAAAAACTGTGACACGAGAATTTTATATATTACATGAAAATTAATGAAATATTAACTGAATGGTTTGTAGACTTGTCAATCGCGACAGCTGTGGTCCTGAGTTTGAGTCCCAGCACGTGTAGCATGACCAATTGTATCTCTATTCTAGGAAGAATAGACAATAATTTGAATTTTCGAGTATGTTATGGCCTGTGAACAACTGAATCATCATCCATATCAATCGTAAGACATCCACTGCTGATCATAGGCCTCCCCTATAGACTTCCAATAGGAAGGGTTGGAAGCGACTTGCATTCAGCGTGAGTCTGTGGTCTTCATAATACCGTTTATCCTCGTGGTTGGATGTCCTACAACTAAATAATGGAAACATTTTATTGTTACATTTTAAACTCGTAGTCATACTTAAGACGTTAGAAATATTTCTACATTCCGTCATGTTGTCTATTCTTTCGTCGACAAAACCCATTCCCGGATTCTACGGCGCCATGTTATGCGTGCACGGTCGATTGATGGGATCAACGACGATATACTAGACTCCGCATGCACGATCTAGGGAACAAAAACTATTCTGTGAACTCGCTGAGGTACTATGTAAGCGAGGGGGACGGGGTACTGCGTTGTGATAGGCTGATTCAAGGTCTGTTCTGTCTCAAGGTATGTTTACGGCTCACAGGATTGGTCGAAATAAGACGGATATAAGACTTTTTTGTCTAATGTGTTGGCAGACATCGGTCGCCTGTTATTAGGAGTAAAGTAATATATCGTCCTTGGATGTGATGTTATTGAGTTTTTATACAGGAATTCATTGTTGCCCAGATGTTCGTGCCACAAAATATTATTTTACTGTCTTGGTTTTACTCATCCTCTGGTCAGGTCTGGTCTACAGTTACTAAACTGTATTGTGGAGGTATGATAGGCAATCGCTGCATGTAAAATACTGATATCCAGCTGCATCTGGTTCGACTAGAAGCCGTCTACAATATTATTAGGAAAAGTCATTCAGATGATGTGTGTTTCAAATTCTAATGTGCTCATTCTCTTGTTACAGATATAACGAGGCAGAACACAACTGGGGATTACTGAAGAGGTTTCAAATCTTAGGTAAATATTGAATATTATGTACACTAAGCGCGCGAGTTGAATGCAGAGCTTAGAAATGCGGTAGTGCTGTTGACAAGTATGGCAAAGTACTACACTGCAGGCGCGTGAGGTGGGGCGTGCGGGTAGCGGGGGGCTCTTCACCTCAGACCCCGACTGCATTCAACTCGCGCGCTATCTGTAACTATGATGGTACTACAATCCTTTTGTAAACAATCAAGAATCAATCGTGGGTGTGTGTGAACACGGATAACATACATAGTGAATTAAATACAACACAATTACACATATAATTTTCAATCATTAATAGGATCGACCATTTTATCTTCAACTAGCGGCCCGTCCTGGCTTCGCACGGGTGGACCCCTCTATAACCCGGTCCTGATAACTACAAACACAACATAAAAACAATTATCCGAATCGGTCCAGCCGTTTTCAAGTTATGGGCTTAGCAACACATTTAGCGATCCATTTTTATATTATAGAGATACAGTGCCATCAACCAATTTAATTAAGCACTATTTTTTTCAAGAGAAATCCTTTCCTACTAGGAATTTTTCCTTTATCATAGGGCTATTTACACAAATTTAAGCTCATATATACAAACAACTAGAACCGGAATATACCTTTTACGCCATACCAATATTTGCACCGTGCGAGAATAGAACGTGCAACACGTAAAGCCCCATATTCATGGTAATCATTTGTTTAGCAACAAAGTTGAATCAACGAATTGCGGAGTTGCTGTCGACATGTTGCTGGGAACACTGTGTGTTGCAGAGTTGATAACAGCATGTTGACAAGCTTGTTACGTATACCAAACAGTAATCCGCAAGCTAAGCAGAAACCCACAGAACAATGAACAGACTCCTAACGCTGAGTTGGCATAAGGCGAAATATGAAACATGACGACAGCTCGGCAGCGCCGGGAACCGGGAAGGCGGCTCGCAACTCACTTTCGGTTCTAACATCGAACGATCGTCACCTGTATATTAGTTTATAAGATTATAATTTAATCAAAATGTAATTTCTAATTAAAATAAGTGCCTGTACCTCGAGTCTCATTGCAACCTGTCTGCCCGACCGACATAATTGGCGCAGTCGGTAGGATCCTCGAGAAGAAGAACAGCAGTCAGCTGTCGTGGCGGTCATCGAGGCCGTTCGTGGATCCGAATCTACACGTCGTGACGCGCAGCAGGTGTATCCAGACATCGATACAGCAGAGAGACCGAGATGCAAAAAACGTGAGTACACTAAAATCTTTTTAGTGGATTGCTCATCCTAGTACTTAAGTTCCCTGTTAAGTTCCCTACCTAAACATTTTCCAAAATTTTCCATTCACGGGAATCGCGGAGTGTTAGGTTAGAAATTAGAATTAGTAATAAGTATTAAGCCTACAGAATAGGATGGCAGATATAGATAGCATTTTTAAGGCCCTTCGTTTAGTGCCCGAGTTTGATGGCAATTACGGCTAGGTATTTAAATTACGATACCTATAGTTATTTGTTCCACGAACCTTACAAGTACCATGAAGGATTTTCAGAACATTCAAAATTTAGACAAACCAAGTCAACCTACAAATCCAACGTCAGCTTCTCTACATGCAGATTCGAGATCCTCCGCTAGAACTTCTAATAGACACGGGCGCTAACCAATCTTTTATTAGCCCCAACGCGGTCAAAGCTTATTTTAATAACGTACAGTTGAACTATGACCCCTTCGAAGTTTGTAATGTGCACGCTGTGATACGTCACAGCTGCCCGATAACGCTACCTTTTTTCTCCGAACTAAACGATAAGGATTGCATCACACCTTTTGTTTATAACTTCCACGACTGTTTCGACGGATTGATAGGGTCGGATTTATTAAATAGTTGCTAGCGATTAACATCGAATCGTCATTCGGCGAAATTCTTAAATTAGAAAACTTATTAGGTTTAAACGTGCAAGGAGCACACACTTTCTTATGTTTAAATTAGATACATTATATAGAATTAAAAACAATTAAATGCTCTCTATCGTAGAGAACATATATTGTAAATTAGTATTAAGGAATATTTCGAAATAGTTAAGTTAGGATACTACTGTAATAGCCGAAATCTAGTACTGGTATATAAGTTCCCGGTTGTCCTTCCCCACACCTATGACCTTTATAAAATACCCATATGACAAAGCGCTAATTCCAGTACCTATATCCCCCTCCTAGCAATTCATGATAAAGATTTTATGTACATAGAGGCAGAATGCCCGAAGTCCAACCATTACTATCTCTGCGAGGACAGCATCAATCAGCACTAAAATAGCCAAGGCGAGTGCATTCACCGTGTCATATCTACCCAGCAAGTCGATATCTCCTGCCAATCCATCAAAGCCAAATTAAAAAGTGAAGCTGTGGAAACACTTTACGACCGGCACTATGCATAGTCAATACAGCACTACAAGGAAACTACATCATCACATCTCTCTATCTAGTACTATTAGGAATTGGCGACCTGGGCATCACGTTCGCATTACGAAGATACACGAGACGACGCTCATCGGAAACAACACCTGATCAAGAAAAAGAAGAAATAGACCGTGGCGTGAGATTATCAGCGCTATTCTCGATCTAATCGTCTAATAGTCGCTGATCTTCGGGAGGGAGATGTTACGTATACCAAACAGTAATCCGCAAGCTAAGCAGAAACCCACAGAACAATGAACAGACTCCTAACGCTGAGTTGGCATAAGGCGAAATATGAAACATGACGACAGCTCGGCAGCGCCGGGAACCGGGAAGGCGGCTCGCAACTCACTTTCGGTTCTAACATCGAACGATCGTCACCTGTATATTAGTTTATAAGATTATAATTTAATCAAAATGTAATTTCTAATTAAAATAAGTGCCTGTACCTCGAGTCTCATTGCAACCTGTCTGCCCGACCGACATAATTAGCTCTCGCTCGATGAGCGTCAACATCAGTTCAGCAACAAATTAACTTTGTTGCTAAACAAATGTTTACCATGAATACGGGGCTTAACGCAGCAACTGCTCGGCAATAATCCCAAACATCGGAATCCCTTTCCAAATTCCTAATCATCATTAATGAACTAGACTCGTCTAGACTTCTCCTTCAAGTAAATACACAAATCTATTTTGAGCAACTATCCTTATCGGACCTTACTGCAGCACCAGGCCATTATCACCCTTAAGCACATGGAGACAGGAACGTTTATTATGTGAACAAAATCACGTGCCGTTGCACGCGAGTTTCTGGGTACCCTGCGATTGTTTATGTTTAGAGATAGTGGAGTGACTGTTCTCTAGGTTTCCAGAAAGTTCGACATTCCTCCGGTCGGGATTGTAGTTTTCAACCCACCTCACATTTCATCACCACTCTTGCACCACTCTTATGCTCTCAAAACGGTGAACGAAAACATAGTGCGGAAACCGGCATGTCTTAAAACTAAAAATTCGAACACATGTGACTTCTACGCACCCACACTGAGCCTGAGTTGATTAAGCCCCTTCGTATACAAGGCGGTGCAAGTCTCCGATACTTTCCAACTTTGGTTATTCATTGACGTGTACCTGTTTCCGAACCTCTATGAATTTGTATTGCGATAATCGCTTGGATATCAAAGTCGTAAGTTATCGGGAACTTGCGTCGCCTTCTGGACGAATGGGCTAAGGCCCTCTATCGCAAAGAGGGCGCCTGTGTCCCAGTATTGGGAACATTATATGCTACTATATGCCGGCCGAACCTAGACAAGCGTGGTTTAATCTTGCATGCAGGTTTAAGCCCGTGTGGCTATCATTGTTTCTCCAACAGTCCAGAGCACTGTCGATTTTGAGCGATATCACACGATTAAGAGCTGAAAAGTGCAACTTTCCATTTAATATGATTGCAAAAAACGAGGTGAAACAAGAAAACCATAAAAATATTATTTTATAAACATTCCAAGATAACATTGCCCAGATAACGTTGGTAAAAAGAAAGTAATGTATCTTCTTAAATTGTGTAACCTCTGTGCGACAGACAGATAAGAATAGATGTTACTGGATTTTCAGCTTTAAGCACTGTGCTGAATGTTGCAAATCCGAAAACGTGGTCTAATTCCCTCATTACATATTTTTAGTTGAAATTGTAGGTATTCGAGAGTCACAATTTTCGTTTGATAATAAGAGGAAAACAAAACAAATATTGGTATTGTATGATATGTCACGCAGGCAAAATAACTGCTGAACATGAAAAGAGCGTCCATCCATACTTTTGGCTAATAAATTACTATCAGTCGTCTGGCCAAGCCACATTTCTCTGCCCTGGATGCCTACCGTTAACTGTTATTGCGATTCAATTAAAGACCTAAAATAAACTGTTTTCTAATTCATACCACAATGTCCTTAATGCGATCCAGTTCAGGCAACGCCAAATTAAGGCGGCAATTGGATCGCAAACTGTTTTCGTTCATTCATTTTTCATACCATGAAGTGACCCAGCACGTGTAACGGCGTAGCATGACATTGTAGACTCGGATTTTGTCTACGAAAGAATAGACAAAATGACAGAATATAGAATGTTTTATATCGTCCAAATAGCAAAAAATGTAGCTACTTTGTAAAGACCTGTATTTTGCACTCATGGTTAACAGAATAAGGGCTGATATTTCGATACTCAGATAACTTTTATCTGAGGTATAAACATAGCGATTTGACATAATCGTTTCTATAAATAAGCTGTTAAACCGCCATTTTTATTGCTCAGATAAAAGTTATCTGACTATTGAAAAATCTTACTTATTTTTAAGTATGGCGATGTTCATAAAGATAGTAAAAAAAAATCTATTCTTCAGTAGTAGGTTTTTTATTTTAATATTTCACGTTTTGACCAACTCAGAAAATCAAACCTAAAATCCCATAATTCCCATAGTAGATTAATCAGAAGTGATGAACCGTGGGTGACTGTATTCCCAATGATATAAAGTACTTCCCCAGGCCAGCTCCTCCACTAATTATCATGATGTAATTATACACAACAATTAAAACGATCACCTGTTTATTGACCCCCGATATGTTATTTATAACTCCAATGACCCTCTGAACCTGCTTCCTCGTTGAACTAGATACATGTTGTGTAATCTACCCCACTGATGAGCGCGTGGGCACGTCGTGGCGCTTATATGAGCGCCTGCGCATGTTTGAATTGTGGGTGTGGGTTTACAAGGTTGGGGTCAGATGTGTGGGGTCAGACTACATTATCAAAAAATATAGGCAGGCCTCCTGCTAGGTGTACCGACGACATCTTGAGGGTCGCGGGCTACCGATGGATACAATACAAGTGGTGAAACGTCGTCGTTTGGCGTGGTGGTCAGAGGAAGGCTTATGCACAGCACGTCTCGTCTTCCGGCAGATGATGATGATGGGCGTCCTTCGAAGCCGTATCTAGTCCTTCGAGTCCAATTTTAGTCCTTCGAGTCCGAATATAGTCCTTCGAGTACGAATCTAGTCCTTCGAGTCTGAATCTAGTCCTTCGAGTTCCTATGTAGTCTTTTGAGTTCGTATCTATGACTACGAAGCCCACTATCTAGCGTACCACGGTAGTAGATAACGCTTTCTCTAGTAAACACTTTGTATTGATAACCGTTGACATGAAAACATTATGTTTTCTAATGCTTCTTCGATTAGATAAGCATGTTTGAGACATTCTGTTTTGCAGTGGTTAGATGATTAGTAGAAAACACATGTAAAGACACGGGAAAATTATGCTGATGTGTGCATGTAAATTCATTGTACATCGATACCTGCCTAAACTTTTTCCAGAAAGAGTTCTTACAAGTCGTTAGTCTTGAAACAACACCCAGCTAGGCGCATTACTTTGTGTTATAATATATTCCATCACCACTGCTCTCAAAACATCTAGAAATCCGGCATGTCCTAGAAGGCTAGAACCAAAAATTCGGACATCGATTGGTGGATTACAGTCCAGCTCATTACATCTTACGTTGACGCTAGGCCGCGACGCAATCTCATGGGAAAATCGCTGCCAAATGTAGCCTCAGAATTACAAATAGGAGGCCTGTGTACCAGCTGTGGGAACATAATAGGCTGATCATGCTTATGCTATGCATAAACATTTAACAACAGTTGGACACACGATAGGTTATCACCACTCCAAGCGTAGCTACCTACCGCTTAAGGCACGTAGTAATCTTTGACATCCACGTTAATCTTGCCACGAGGAAAACAAACAAGTCTTTATCTCGATGTCAATAAGGTCTACAGTTAATAGTAATTGTCAGATTAACTAATTAGTGTTTACGTATCTTCTCGTGATGTGAATTGTAGCAGGATAAATCTTTGGGTGTGTATGGAAAAAATATGTTGCACTGTATTTGTCTGCGACTTTGTTTGTTGTATTTTGCAAGCAAAATATGCGTATGAAACATTTGAAATTTTGACAGTTGGGGAACAATGTAACTCCCTACTCAAAAATAACAGTTTGGAAGTTCAAATAGTATAGGTCTGAGAATGCTTCCTTGGCGTACTCCATAGTAATATTACTTAAAATCGACTCAAGATAGATTCATATCATCTATAATGTTGTTCTCGAATCTTGTATTAGCTGTTGTGATATATTAACAGAAATAAATACAACCAAACATATAGAAGAAACCACTGTCCCTATATTGGTAGGTGAGTCAGAAGCTTCCGTTCATTCAAAACATTGGAAGATGTGAGATGATAGAAGGCCAGTGTTAATTAATTAGTATAATAGGAGCCACTATACAAGTTGGGTGGTCTATTCTAATTATAATTTACACTTAATTAATGATAAATATTTAGAGAATTTAATTAGTATTTACTTCGTTTTATGTATGTGAGTTTCTACGTTTGTAATCACATACACGGGCCCCACGGCATAGGAGAAATTCCTGGTATGGGGCAAATTTTTAAGTAACATTGTTAACTTTAAAAATACAATTAATTTCACCCTTGTATGTTTCACAAAAGGGCAAAGATGTACACATAATAACATTATAATCTACGATTAGTGTCAAAGTGGGATTAACTTATGTGACGTATGATCAGTACCTATATAGCTACCTCACGAGGCATCCCATGTGTTTCAGAGATAAATATGTAGTAAAATGTACACGTAAATGTAATAATCACTAATTACCCGTATATTATGTACTTAGTCTTACGTAAATATTTATGTTTATGTGCATGTAAATTATATAATAGATTATATCACTTGTGAATAACTGGTAGCCGCACAGGTTGATCTTCAAGGTTGAGCCATGCTAGCAGAGGCTGTTCTGTGGATGAGTGACCATTTATCATTGAGAGTTTCGTCTGTGGCTTCGAAAGAGTAAAGCCGTCCATCACGGTTGTCATTTGTAGACCTTTGACAGTCGTTCTTGTTATTCGGAAGCCTAGAAGCCTAATAACCAGTAATACCAAGATCCTACCATATCTTATTTATTACCCTGACTCTGTGTTGTTAAGGTCGCTCCAAGTTATTATTAAGTGCGGCTGTAATTAATTAGCCACGATCTCTTCCGAATCGACCGTTTTTTTTTCATAGAGTGGGACATTTACTATGTTTCATTTTCCATGACAACTCCATGATAACCTCAGGCAGTCGTTTCTATCTGGGATCTATTAATAATCATTAATAAATTATATGGGAATAATTTGCTTTCTCAGAAAATGGGAAAGCAGTCCCTAATTTGTCAATGCTATGTTATTCCCATTGAGCTATTATTACTACGTATAGAGACGACCCCACGCATCACTACTGTGTCCTATCCAAGATGAGGGCGCGCGCCTAGTGCACGCCACAGAGCTGTCAAAACAACTGAATGAACTTGTGCGCGTTGTCTCATCCTGGATGGGACACAGCGGTGATACGTGGTGTCGTCTCTATACGTAGTTTACGTAGTAATAATAGCTCAATGGTTTATTCCTTAATTAATGCTTAGAACGTGTAACAGTGAACATTACACATCAGAACTGATGATGATAGTGTTGATGATTATGCCTTCAAAGGAATGACTTCACGCTATCATATTTTTTTCACAATATAACAAGAATTCTCGATAACGATGCAATGACTGCACTATTTCGCTGAAATTTCATGGTCACTGTTCTTTAGGTCTGTAATCTAAAGTTATTATCACCATGATATCACGCCTTTAATCCCCGAAGGATTACATGGGCAGGGCTGGGTTGTAAATAGGGCCTTGGGCTAATAATAAAGGGCCTAAAACGTAAAGGGTCATTGAAGGAATACTGTGGATTTTAGTCAGAACAAGTCTGACAGTCCCTTTCTCTCCACGTAAAGAGGAATCATTTCAAAATTTTATGAACTAATGGCGCTAGTATAGCTTGTTCTAATCTTAAACGTACTTCAATATAGTACCACGTCATTGATCGGGTTAGGACTAAGCTATGGTGACGCCATTTACAATTAGCTTTGACTGGCCCTTCCCAACGACGATATATTACTAGACTCCTAATAACAGGCGACTTATGTCTGTCAACACATTAGGCAAAAAAGTCTTATATCCGTCTTATTTCGACTACTCCTGTGAGCCGTAAAACATACCTTGAGACAGAACAGACCTTGAGTTAGCCAATTACAACGCAGTACCCCGTCCCCCTCGCTTACGTAGTACCTCAGCGGTTTGACAGAATATTTTTTGTTCCTTAGATCGTGAATATATCGTCGTTGGGCCTTCCCCATTGGAGTTTGACTGTGAGACTTTTAAGTGCATGGGGCCTGACCTGTACTCAAAAGCACAGCATATAAATCCTACCCTGGGCAGAGGTGTACCTAATAATCATCTACATATCGCCAGTTATGTTTAATTCATAAATTCGGAGTACGTTGTATGTGTCAGAAACGAACTTTCAGTAAAGAGCAGAGAGTTCAAAATACTATAGCAATTTCAGTGTTGATTGCTCTCTTGGTGTTGGATTTTCGAACTTTCGCTACAAGTTTTAAAGTTGCAAATTCAATAGCAATATCAATGTTTCTTTCAACATTTTCTTTCTATCTTCGGTTATATCATGGATTTATCGATCCAATGGATTAATTTCTTGCTGTAATTACAAGTTATTATGTCTTAATTACAATCAGTGTTAATTAAAGAAAGTGTTTATAAACATACCTCTGTAATAACTTAATTATACCTGAAAAAGTATTTCAGTCATGTAGAGTTCCTTGGTAATGGTTTTTCTTTTAGTTTTTGCTGCCATTACAGCTTTAACAGCAGCACGGGTTCCGTCGGCTTAGACCGCCTCATGGATGGGTGACCATTATTACATAACTAGCTGTTTCCCCTGGTTTCACCCGCTTTTTCGGCTTCTTGCGGAAAGTCTTTGGCCCTGGTTACCATTTTGACCATTTTTCTGGCATGGCAACATTCAGTGAAAAATGGCGACACTCTTTTCATCACCAACCATAGATAAATGATAACGTAAAAAGTAAAATAGGTAAAATTTTAAATTACGAATAAAACAAGGCCTTGACATTCGAATTTTAAAATGTGTAATCCTGATAAGAAGTTCGTTGACTCCGCTTATCGTATCCACGTTTCATATTTCGAATTTTTAAGGCGTTGATAATGTCATATTCGTATGTTCCATAGATAATAAAGATTGGTTTTATTTGCGGACAAAATGTATGGAAACATTATGTGTCAGAGGTTTTTTTATCATTATCACTCAGTTATTGAGTGTTTTGGTATTGGAATCATTGTTTACTTTTTTTTTCCTGTCCTATTTTTAAATACACTTGCATGCATGCTATTTCGCAAAACAAAAAAATTACTCCGAAATATAGATTATCATTAGTTGGATTCGCGCATGAATAGTTCCGTTATCGTACCATATTATCTTTAATATAACTAGAAAAAAACTGTGTTAAGACTGACTGGCCTGTTGGTCTAGTGTTACTGACCCTGACTGCTATGCCGGGGGTCGTGGGTTCGATACCCACCCAGGACAAATGTTTGTGTGTTGAGCACGATCATTTGTTCTGTGTCTTGGTGTAATTTCTCTATAACATTTATGTATTTAGAAATCTATAAGTATGTTTATCGTTGTCTAGTCCCATAACACAAGCTCTGCCTTAGCTTGGGACTAGATGACGTTGTGTGATAGATGTGGATATTATAAAACAAAAACAAAAATATCATAGACTGGAATTTTCCTGTAGTCTATGGGCAAGGAATCTTTTTTTTTTCAGAATTGTAGACTCAGTAGTTTCGAAGATAACGGGAAGGGGGGAGGGAACGGTCATTTTTCGTCTATTATTTGACGGGGAGGACTCATTTTGATAATTTTATCTTGGTAAACAAAGGGTCACGCCCAAAAAACTGTTTGCCGTTTAATTAATTAAAAATTGGTGTCAATTAGATACCCGAAGAAAGACCCCCAATATCTATTGTTTTTCAGTTGGAGTTTCGTCGTGGGCCCTTAATGTCCAAAAGGCTTGAGCCCATAAACCCCTTTTCTAAATCCGGCCCTGGGGCAGTGGTATACATAATAGTAACCTACATTGCAAAAATATCTTTGAAAGTAATTATATTTTAATTACAAAAAAAAAATACTCATTTGCTCTTTGAATTTTTTTATTTTAATTTTTCTTTGTGAAAAAAACAAATAAAATTAATCAAAACTTTGTAAATAAAAATTATGTAGTACGGATTTATTTATACTAGCGGCCCGTCACGGCTTTGCATGGGGTGGGACATAAAAAAAAATTATCGTCCTCTATGATGATGATGCCATCTAGCCGATTTCGGCCCACAGCGACTGCAATCGATGGCTTTTAGATGGTGTTTGAGAGCTTTGATATGCTCTTTCATGTGGCTCTCCAGTGACTCGCATATCCAACTTTTGCTGTTAAAAGTCCGAGCACAAAGTGGACATGTGAGAACACCATTGATGCATATTATAAGTTATATTTGGCATGGTGGTTCTAGTTTTTTAGGTCGTCACGCTTCTTGTCCAATTGTAACCTTCTTGTCTCTTCAAAGGTTGTAGACCTGCTCCTGTACATAGCGTCCTCCACTCCGGCCGATTTTGTGCCTGGTTCTCCCATGTTGAAGGATCAATTTGGCACTTCTTAAAGTGTCTATTCAGAACCATCCTTGAAGCGTAACAACTGACCACCGTGTTTCCGTTCCCTTCTTGGAGTTCCGAATAGAAGATACGCTTCGCAAGTCTATCATCGTGGCATTCTATGTACATGCCCGCACCACCTCAACTGACGCCTCATTAAATAAGCCTCTATGCCGAGGACGTTAGCTCGCCTCAAAACAATCGTATTTCTAATACGATCCGACCATCTGATGTTCATGATGCTTCGAAGGCATTTTAGATGAAATTTATCCAACGTCCTTATATGTTTACGATAGATAGATCGTCCTCTATAAACTGGTCCTGATGGTTACTATGTGTTTGTAAAAAATAAGAATTATCCGAATCGGTCCAGCCGTTTTCGAGTTATGAGCTTTTTTTTTATCGTGGTAAAAATCATCAAATGAGACCTCACACCCCGGGCAGGGCGGGATGGGGTACTGTCAGACTTGTACTGACTAAATCCACGGTGTCCTTCAGTTAGCACTTATTGTTCGGGGTCCCGTTATAGCAATAAGGTCCCGCGACCCGGCAGGCCTTTGGCCCTCTGAGAGGGGGCTCGTCATTTTGCTGAAGCTCTTGGAGGCGCGCGTGGAACACGACGCGCCGTTCGACCCGGGGGAGTTATGAGCTAGCAACACCTTATCCATTTTTTGTATTATAATAATTATTAGAAGACTCGCTTCTGCCCGCGGTTCCCCGCGTTCATGTTAGGTGTTTTGGTCCTATTGGTTCCCCCTTCTCCATTCCGTTCCTTGGAAGAGCGCTAATTCCGAGTCGTGGGCATCTTCAGTTGTGGCTGTGGCGAAGAGGTACTCACGCATTCCGACTGCTAACATTCCCCTTACATGCCACTGAATCTTGAGGTATCCAAGAAAAAGAACCCCCCACCCCTCCCGAAACGAAAACCGGTATGACTGCCGGTCAGACTGAGGTGAGGACGCACCCCGTAGCCGTTCCAAACGATCACTCAAAATAGGCCGTCATTATCCACATAAAAAACCAAACATTGCAAACGCGCATTAACGCCGATTCTTTTATAGGTGTTGTTATAGCGGCAATAGACACACATCTGTGAAATTTAACTACTAACTATCACGTTTCGTGAGAAACGCCTCCGAAACATTACATTTACTTCATAACATCTATAAAACTCTGGAACGCGCTTCCCTTTAGCATTAAAAAAGCTGAAAGCGATATCACTTTTAAAAGAAAACTGCGTGATTTCTATTTAAGGCCCCTCTTCGCCGCGGGCTCGAGAGAAAAATAGGTATGAAGCGCTACTCCACACAGCGATAGGACGCGGTCGACCCACTCACTCACCACATCTATGATCGCAAGTAGTCACTAAGCGCGTACCCAACAAATTAAATATTTCTTGAAAATAATAGTTTCGTTGCAAAGGGCTAAGATATAATCGATCGAAAGCTTACCTGAATAATAAAACATTAAAAAATAGAGATTTCGAGTCGACAACATATATCCGCAAAATTCGGATTGTCGAGGATTTTGTAAATTTCTAATGATTTTCTGACCAGACAGATCGCAGCCGCCATTTTTGACATCGGTTACCATGTTGAGAAGTTTTATTTTTTCTCTTTATTTTCGGCCAGTGTCATGTGGTATATTATGTAGTTACTAAACCTCCTTAGAAAAACCTGTAAACCCTTTAAACTGTAACCTCCCTGCCTCGACAAGTTTAGTGCGGCGGGAAGAGCTCCGGACGCGATCTCAGGGCGATAATATGGAGGGAGCGACTGTCGTAACAGAGGTCCGGGCACGCCGCGATGACGGCGGTAAGACCCCCGGTAAGGTTTGAGGAGTGGCTAGATAGGCATCGCGTCTTGACCTACCGCCTGACGAGATCCTAACCGGACACGGAAGTTCCGGATCTGCAGGTACCTTGAGGAAACGCCTGGGTGTCACCACTGTGTGGATCGCCCAGAGGAAACAGTGGAGCATACGGTGCAGGATTGCACTCACGACCCAGCCGCAGTGGTAGAGCCTAGGACGTCGCAGGACGATATCCGGCCAAAAGGCGCGGGCATGGCGGGCGGCGAGTAAGGGGTAACCTCGCTCTCTGATCATGGAACATGCGGGGGTCTACGGTGCCAACGCGCGCCTCAAAGACGGTCAGCACAATGACGGGGTCCACACCTTTGAGGGCCAAAGCCTGCCCGCGGTCGTGGGACTATGAGGTTACTCGTAACACCTACATTTTATTACCTAGATGTGTTATTATATGACACGTTTTTCACACTCCGAAGCGAAGCAGCGGGTTTTCATCTAGTTGAAAGATAGTTTTTTATCTAAACTGAAAATTTGTTTTGTTTGGTTGTAGGCTAATCTCAGGAGCTAGTTGGGAATTGAAAACATTATTTTGCGATGGGATGTGATTTTGCTATCGTCAAAGTTAAAAAAAACAGGTGCCAAGCGATTTTCGACCGTATTTACCATTTATGCAAACACCGGATTTAATGAAGGAGCAATGTTTAGCTAACGAGAATATGAGAAAAACCAAACTCAAAGTCCTAAATGTTCAATAAGGTCTAAAATCGCTTGAAACCGTTTTTTTTACTTGTTTCCTTGAGTCAATTAAAAAAAACAGAGTTCAAGTGATTTTTCGCCCTTATTGACATTAGGGGAAAACACCGGATTTTTTAATGAGGATCAAATGTTAGCTAACGAGAATGTGAGAAAAACAAACTAAATCCTAAATGTCAATAAGGTCGAAAATCGCTTGAACCTGTTTTTTAACTTGGCGAGTAGCAAAAACTCTCATCCATCGCAAAATAATGTTTCAATCCAACTAGCTCCTGAGATAAGCTACAACAAACAAAAACAAATTTTCAGTATAAAAACACTAGCAAAACTATCTAAGGTGCTAAGACAGGAAACCTCACTGCGCCCGTGACTGGAGTGCCCTTTGGATAAACGTCGGGGGGAAGAATAGTTTTTCGGGCCGGTGCACTCTGGGATGCGGGGCAAAAACTCTCCCTTAGGCCACTGTGTGCCTAAGAGGTCTCTTTGCCCGTGATGCGAATAAGGCCTGTCGCTGTTGGACGCTCCAAACGCGTTTCCTTCTGATCCGCAGAGGGCACAGCGGCGGAGCGGGCTTGCGGACATAGAGTAAGGGTAGCTCGCCGTCCGAGGACCAAGCCCGGGTCGGTGGCGCGTCGTGTTTCGCGCCGAATGCCTGCTGGGGTCGCGGGTTTTTTTCTAACCAGGATACTGCGGCCCCGGAAGGTAAAGGGCATCCGAAGGAACACGGGTGGATTGTTAGTCAGTAAGAGTCTGACAGTCCCTTCCGCCCCCACCAGGGCGGGAGGTCTCATGTGATGACTTTACCAACCTAAAAAAAAAAAAGCAAAAACTATTATCTAAAACAAAAAAAAAAATTCAATTCCAACTACTGTACAAACATACAACTACAAATTTTTACAATTACAATTTGTTTTATTTTCATTGTGATTTCCAACCACGGTGCGCACCCCGCAAAGGTAGTCTGGTGTATGTACATGCCACTTAGCCGCGGTCATGTTTTTGGTAAAAAGCGACGTGCTCTCACCTTGAAATCCTGCGGTCGACTGAGCTCTGCGATTCGTCTCGAACCTATGCCGGATAAAATAGCGCCAGAGTAAAATGTATGGATATTTTCGCCTCAAAATTCAGTTACTTTCCGATTTTTTTTACGCGAAATAGCAATGTGTTGAAAAACAGACACATGTAGACAGTACACCGTCTTTGTTCTCTTTATTTTTATGTATAATATTAATTAGTGTCTGCTTATTGTACGCCAAGTTAGAAATACGGAGTGCTTTTTGCCGCGTTTAGTGATTTTCATAGTTTTTTTTAACAATTCCAGCCCGTTTATCCTCATCCGAGATTTGTAGACCCTGGGGAAAAAAAAAAAAAAAAAAACTCTTAAGCTACCAAGATCTTTGTTTCTTTCGTGGCTAGTGTTTTAAGTTTTATACATAAACGTATGGAAATGCCATAACACTATTTGGTGTTGCAGAGCCTTTAAGTCCACAATAAATGCGCTCTTTGTCATCATAATAGTTATTATTGAGTTGATTTTTTATGTTGTTACTTATTATTGTTTATTTTATCTGGTATATAGGTATTAGAATCTACATAAATAATGATAGTATATATAAATATATATATATAGATATTTTTTCTGTTGCTAAAATATTGTTTATTTCGGTAAGTTTTATTTATTTTTTGTAACCTACCACATATTCTCCTATTTAACCAAAGGTTGACTGGTAGAGAATGCCCTTGTGGTACCCCGCATTAAGTCCGCCTATGTACCACTTGTTTGTCAGAAGCTAAATAAATAAATAAATAAACCTCTACAAAACCAGCAACAACAGTCACGTTTTTTTGTATGTGAGCCCCTTTTTTTTTTACGTGGTAAAATTCATCAAATGAGTCTTCCCCCCCGGCTGGGAGGGAACTGTCAGACTTGTACTGACTAAAATATCCATTGTCGTCAATGCTAAAGGGCTATTGAAGGAGGTTCCGGGGTCACGGTAATGAAGATAAGTCCCGCGACCAATGAGAGCCCCCCTTAAATTTATTGTATTCTGGTTTATAGTATGTTTGTTATACGACTACTATTACTTTATTTGTGTTTTGTGTTATTACGAATATATTTTAGTTTTACTAATTCATTGAGTCAGTAACTTGAATTAAAGATAATTCTATTCTATCTATAGCAGGGCAACAACAGAAAGTACACACCATGTGAAAATTTCAAATCTATAGCTATCACGGTGTTTCATGAGATACACACGCAAAAACTACGGAATTGACAGCACAGGGTTTTTAGGGTTGCAAATTATACAAAATTGTAGGTAATTGCGCGTTTGCAATGTTGGAGGTCGTATGGACCCGGCCTAAAGAGGGATTTTATCGACGCAGTTTGTGACATACCTACCGAGCCCGTCATGATTTTGTCGCGGATTATTTTGAAAAACTGTGATTAGCTCCTAAGATATTCATTGAATAAATGATGTAAAGGAAATTTAGTTCAAAAGTAAATGCTTGTGATGATTAACGTAATTTATTTGGATAAGGATTAATATCATGTTTGAAAACACCTTCGCAAATAATGCATGACTTAAAAACAATTTGGTTCCTAAAAAAGGTTATAGTGGAACTTAACACTTTAAAGATAGATATATGCCTCAGCGGACCTTTAGTTTAGGAAATTTTTATGAGGAATAACTCCGTAGTACATAATTGTTTGCCGAAACTCCTAACCGTTTACGCAGCGCACGCAACGGAAGCCCAAAAAAAGAATACATTTTCCCGATTTTGAAACATTTCTCAGTACTGCTCCGCTCCTATATGTGATAGCGTGATGTTATATTAGCCTAATAGCCTTCCTCGAGTAAAGGACTATCCACACAAAAAGAAATTTTTCAATTCCAACCAGTAAGATCCTGAGATTAAGCGCGTTTAAAACAAACAAACAAACAACAACAAACAAGCAAACTCTTCAGCTTTATAATATTAGTACAGATTATTACACCCTCAATTTAAAATAACAATCTCATTATACTTTCATAATGAACTGACGAGCAAACAAATAATAACTCCCTTGTCGTGCAAAGATCAGGGACAATCGGAAGTACGGAAGTCCTTACGAACTTAGAAGTACCGGTTCAAACACACTTGATTTAGTTTATTAAATGATATTTCATCTATGTATAAGGAAATTTTAATACATGATGTCATAAGTAGGAACTAACGAAAACATATTAGAATAGAATAAGAATAGAAAATCATTTATTGCGATATAGGACCACACACACAGAATAATAAAAAAAAACAATAATAATATAATCAATTACAATTTTGCTGAGCAATGTCCACCCAAAAGGGTTACCAACTCAGCATATGCTGGGCGAAAGACACCCAGCGCGGGTTTTCAGTTGCACCACGCAGTTTTATTACGATACTCTAATGAAGGCGACCGATGTCTGTCAACACATTAGGCAGAAAAAAAGTTTTATATCAGTCTTAGTTTTCGACACACTCCTGTGAGCCGTAAAACATAAACATAGCTTGAGACGAAAAGACCTTGAGTTAGTACATCACAACGCAGTACCTCGTCCCCTCGCTTACGTAGTACCTCAGCGGTTGAACAGAATAGTTTTTGTTCCTAGATCGTGCAAATGCGGAGTCTAGTAAGATATCGTAGTTGGTTAGGAATCATTGCTATCCGTGTTTGAAATCGGTATTTCCACGGAGGGCAACCGATGACAATGGCACTGAGCACACCGGAGTTACTTGCATCTATCGATTCGACATAAGCTCCTGTCCAATTTTTTTTTTGCGACGTGGCAGGTGCTAAAACAGTATTCTTAGCTTTAAGACAGATTTGTTTCTGGGGAGTTTGAATTCGTCCCGTAAAAACTAGTTTTTTAATAGGAGTTTGGTCGCAGCGTCCAATATAGTGTTTACCCAGTTACTGAGGTTGTGAGGTCCGATAGGCATCGCGCCATGGAAAATACGGAGAGTCAGCGGCATAGGGGTCGAGGGGAAGCCGACCACAGCAGACGTGGGAAAAGGCTGGAAGGATCGACGATCTTGGCTCCATACAGGCCGAGAGGCAAATGAGGCCGAGTTTTTGAAGCGAGCGACCCGAAAGAACTGAAAATATTTGTTTTCCCGAGGTTTATGGGGGAATGCTGGTCGTTAATGCCCATCTGCCCCTTTGAGCTTGTTGCATGGAATTTGATGGCCTAAAGTACGGATTCATAATTTTTGCCGCGCTTTCCGAGCACTGAGATAACTCGTATGTTATACATGCTCCAGATGATTTTTCCCATTTGCCCCATTGAGATATTGTTCATTAAAAACGTTTTAAATCCTATAGAAATAAAAAAACAAGCGTTAAATGCCAAAGAGCCTAGGTTCAGCATAATGCAAGATGGCAACGCGGAGGTTGCCACTGAAGTTGAATTTTCAGTTGCAGCAAATTTAGGGCGCATAGCAGTTGGTTGTCTTATGCTTGAAATTTTTGCCAAAAAAAAGTTTATTGTGAAGATTAACGCAAAATTTTTAAAGTTCCCATCAGAGGCCAAAGATAATCCATTCAATTAATTTAAAAAGAAAAATCCCGATACCCAAAACTTAAGATAAAGTAGATCGACATACAACCTTTGTTTGGCGATGTTAAAGAGTGGTATCTAACGAAATGTAATAACAGAGGTGATAGCACGTATCAAAACCTACATTTAAAGTGAAAACTATCTTAAAATTACACAATAGTAATTACTTAATACGCTGGGCAAGGCATATTTATGGACTCTGTGTTATCATATCTTTAACTAATTTTAATAAAGTCTGAAGAATTTTGTAAACTACTGGTTGGAATTTAAAAAAAAAAGTTAAATATTCCTATGATATCGAGGTAGGCTATAAGGCTATACGTTATATGACATCACGCTAAAACCATAGACGGAAGCAGCGGGGGTTAAACCGCGGAGAACAGCTAGTTATATATAATGGCCGACGAAATTGACTTTGATTGATAGACAAAAGGCGTTTTCAAATGTAATTTTGCTTCATCATAGCTGTTAATTTCACACTGGCCTGGGGACACAGGCGTCCTCTCTGAGAGAGGGTGGGGACCATAAGCACCCGTGGGCCCAGTAAGGATTGTAATGTCCATATCTGCGAATTTTTGGTTCTAGAACATGCCTGTTTCCTCACAGATGTTTTTTTCCTTCACCGTTTTGAGAGCAGTGGTGAGAAAGAAAATTACACAAAGTAATGCGCCTGGCGGGGTTTCGAACCTTCAACCGGTAGTCGGGACCGATACCACTGGTCCACTGGTAATTGTGCTTAGTGCATTAAAATAACAAGACCGACAAGGCGCTTTAAAACACGGAACGCGCGTTTTCGGGCGCGGCCAGTAGGGTAGGAGATGCGCCTCAATGGCGCGTTGGTATATTTCCCTAGACAAAACGCCAGGGGGAGACAGTTGTATTTTAATTTCGAATAAAAATCCAATATTACAAGCGCCGATATCAGTACAATTGTTAAGTAAATGAAAATAAATAACTACGGAATAACCTGATTTAAAAAAATATTGATAACAGGCTATATTGTTCTAAAAGTAATATCACTCGACAGCACGTCGCGACCTCTCTTTATCAACACGTGAACTGGACGTGATGGACCCAGACGCGATATCTTATCTGTGTACGGGAATACAGGCGGATTAACAGACAATTTTTTGTCTCCACAATGTGTGGGTTGTTTCGTTTTTGTGGGAATTATTATGGTAACATACGTCCGAAGGGTAAATTGTCCATATGACAGATTGTAAAAAAAAGTCAAAGGTTTGCATAAAGATCAAGTGACAAAATGTCCTACGTAGTTTAATGTAAATGTTTTCAATATTTCGAAGCTTCTTTTACAATTTTAAATTATTTCTAACAAAAATATTGATATCTGGAGGGCAGGTCAAAGTAACTGGTGGGTTAAGGCTCCTCAAAATT
>JAPNUC010000041.1:0-37341 GCA_028554685.1 Agrotis ipsilon | reverse complement strand
TGTGACCTGCACAAATATCCACCCAATGAAACAAAGGATAGGATTGAAAAATAGGGTTAGGATTAGACGGGATGAGGAACGGGCAAACTTCCCTGATACGAAGTCGACGTGCAGTCAAGCCACTGGATTCCCGACACCAACCGCCAATCACCCACGCCACGTGTCCGCCGTGCTTCCAGAATGTTCTCGGTTCTTCTAACAGCTCACGCCTTCGCCGCGTGCTTGTCTTTGTCACGGTCGCCAAAATGTTGGAGTTTAACATTAATTGAAACTCTTTGTGTTGTGGAGTACGTTATATTGAATAAAAATTAACAGGGTTCTTTGAGTGCTAGGTTTGAAGACAATTATGGACGGACTTGTAGACTGCGTGTGGCCACACGCAGGTTTCGTGACGCACTGCCGGTCGCGGAGCGCCGGCTCGGTTTCCTGGCGGATGCGCAGATGTGTGCGTGCGCATAGATGTGCAGTGGTGACATGTTCTTCCGCATAGATGTGCAGTGGTGACATGTTGTTCCGCATAGACATTTGCTTGGACACTTTGTGTAATTTATTTCATCACCACTGCTCTCAAAACGGTGAAGGAAAACATCGTGAGGAAACCGGCATGTCCAAGAACCACCAAATTCGAAGACATGTGACATCTGCCAATCCGCACTGGGTCCGCGTGGTGGATTATGGCCCACTCCCTCTCACAAGAGAGGAGGCCTGTGTCCCAGCAGTGGGAACGTTATAGGCTGATGATGATGATGATGATGATGAAATAAAAATGGCAGTTTCACAGCTTATCTATAGAAAATATTACATAGAAGATGATTTTTCAATAGTCAGATAATAATTATCTGACTGTTGAAGACATACAAGATCGCGCGGAATCAGAATAAGTGATTTCATACTTTTGTTCGCGATTGTAGCTTTCAGGGTTTATACTGGCTTGGAAATAGTGTGTGTAGTTTCAAATATCACTGTCAATGGAAATAACTCATTATTTTTCGTCATAGCATTATTACTTTTACCTACATCATTCTCCACACAAACCATCTATCTTTTGTTTGGCCTTTCTCTCCCTCTTATCCATCAACTTTTACATTGTTCATCACTCTTGTAGTCACATGCTATTATCACGGTACGGTGAATCTAACTATTTCAGTCTTGACTGGAAGTTACTATTATCTATAGTGATATTACAGGTAGAACGTCAGTACCCTTAGCACGAGTTTTCAGTATTTGAGACGTAAAGTAAACTGGAACTTTGACAATTTCAAATTGACAATTGTCAAGGCAAAAATTAGTTCTTTATTCGCACATCGGAGGCGCTGTTCCATTTTTTCATATGAGAACCGCTGTAAATACTGGAAAGTAAAATAGTGAAAACTCGTGCGTACTGGGTAACTAACTCAAGGGTACTGTTCTTTTTAATTAAAAAATCCGTCGCCACACTAGGGATTCTTTTGTATCGTGGGTGCGTACAAACATTGAAAAGATAAGAAGAATTACACAAACAAAAATATTAAAAATGTTTCAATAAAAAAGGAAAAATTATTTTGTCCCCTGTATTCTTGTTTTTTTTTTATTCTAATCATTTTTAGAGTGAATACTCGTATAAAACTAAATATGTCAATATTTAAAGCGTCTAACTCTTGCCTTTATCAATGTCGAGCATAAATTAGAAAAAATCAAGTTTGTTTTAGTATTTTTTGTTATAGCGGACATGTACAGAAATATCTCTGAAATCTTCAACTATCTAACTATCACAGTTCTTGAGATACAGACTGCACGCTGCTCGCGTAGCAAGGCGCCGTAGAAACGGGTTTTGTCGACGGGAGAATAGACAAAATGTCAGAACGTTAAAGATCTTCATCGATTTAAGCACAGCAATGTTTAAAATATAGAAAAAATATGTTTCTATTCTTTAACGGTGTCCGAATCGTGTCATACTTGTGCACAAAAACAGTAGATTTATATATAAATAACGATGAAATAACTTTGTCTGTTCTTGGTAGAATAGAGATAGAATCGCTATGCTACGCGTGCTGGTAACAGACACACAGACAAACAGACAGACGGACATCGAAGTCTTAGTAATAGGGTCCCGTGTAAAGTTTGGGAACGATACCTACCCAAAAAATTCTATATGTAAAATATTGATTCTAATCGAATAAGTTTTGTATTTATGTATTACAATACATTGAATACATGCCATAACATAAAGGAGGCACGAGTATGTTCTACACAGTCATGTTTTGTACATGAATATAATATGTTCAAGTTTATATATTATGTATATGTAATTTTGACTCTATATACAACTTTCCAATATACTGTAATTGATATTACACGCATCGTTGATTCTATTTACTAACATTAATAACGCATGGTTGACATTTTCATTTGAAAAGTTTCATAAAAACGAAATAACTTCGTATTTACTGTAAATACCGTAGTATATGCTTTTACCTGAAACTTCAATATTTAAACTGCAGTTCGTTTACGTGGTAAAATCATCAAATGAGTCCTCCTACCCTTGACAAGACGAGAGGACTGTCAGACTTTTACTGACTAAAAGCCCTTCAATAGCCCTTTACATTCCGGGTTCACGGTTACCTGACAGGACAGTCCGGGACCTCAGCAGGATCACGTAGCCGAATATGGCAAATTTTAACACATTTGTTGGTTTTTTTAGCGTGTTAAAATCATCAAATGAGCAATCCCACTCAGGGCAAAGCGTACGGGCGGACTCGTACTGACAAAAATCCACGGTGTCCTCAATAGCCCGTTACGTTCCGGGGTCACGGTAATTTGTTAGTCCCACGACACCAACAGGCTTTGGTCCTCTATAGAGGGGCCCCGTCATGATGCTGACACTCTGTGAGGCGCGTATGAAACACAAAGCGCCGTCGACCCGGGCATGGTCCATTGTTGGACAGCGAGTCACCCATTACTCGCCGCCCGCAATGCCGAAGTTTTTACACATAGGAAGGTTACACTGATATCTTTTATAGATACCAGTGTAACCTTCCTGTATTATAATTTAATATGCCCACCACATAGACGAAACCGCGGACAAAACTAGTTACTGTATAAATTGTATAGTTGGAAAATTTACCTCTTTATTAAATGTAGATTCATATTTTGATAAATATAAACCTCTCAATATAAGCACATAAGTACTATTTGTTCACTCAAGCGTACGTTAATTAATGTTACTCTAGAATTCTACGAGTACATAAATATTAATTTAGAACACGAGGTATTTATTTCATGTATGTAGCACGTTTATTTTGGGTCCACTTATATTCGTAAAAATCATCAAGCTTTTCATTTCATTCATTTCAAGCATCAGCCTAGCTTTTTTCGAATCTATTTCGTTTCGATGACTATCTCTATGTCTATTCTATCGATAATAGACAAACTTAATTTCTGTACAATTCGAAACTTTTCTCCAAGTATGATAATACGTAGTCGACTTAAGGATAACTTTCAACATTTTAAACATCGCCGTGTTTAGTTTGATAGAAATCTTTCTACATTCTATCATTTTGTCTATTTTTCTGTCGACAAAACCTGTTTCTACGGAGTCATGAACATCTGTATAACATACCTGTTGTGGTGCTCAGTTAGGCAGTCGCCCCATGTAAAATATTGGTATTTAGATGCCAACACACTCTCACGCACTCTGCACGTATATCTCATGATACCACAGAATATGATACGCGGGAATTATTGGGTTATGTTTTTAAGCCTTAACTTTTCTTGATAAATGAACTTCAACAAAAATAGTAATTTTCAACACATTTGCTCGTAAAACGCATTTACAAAGCCTGTATACATTGTTCGAAAGTTAAAAATTACGCACCATACAAAGGAGCGTGCGGTAAAGTAGGTACTCTCACCTAAGTACCTATTTTACCGCACGCCCCCTTGTACAGCAGCGTGCGTTTTCTTTACGGTTTTTTTTTTAATTTCAAAAAAAAAAAAAAAGAATTCCACCAATGAGTTTCACAATAAGAGAATAAACAACCTGACTGATAGAACCTCCTTGGAAGCGCTTTTGCTCAATACGTTGTCTCATTTTGATACAAAAGAGAAAATGAGACGAAAGATGTAGTTCTGATTTTCACCACGTGCAAGTCGCGCCATTTTCATATTTGGAACTTCAAAATTGTTGCGACTAATCGGAGTTCGAGCGAGGAATCTGATATTAATATGGAAAAATGTGTTGAAAAATGTTGTATGACACACGTGCAGAAATTGGTTTTTACAAACTCGTGACTACGGTACGCCCTCGGCTTCGCTCGGGCGTACGTTCGTCTACTCGTATGTAAAAACCAACTTACCGCACTAGTATCATAAATAACTATTATGATACTAGTGCGGTAAGTTGATTTTTACAAACGAGTAGACGAATGTAGGCCCGAAACGAAGTTGAGGGCCTACATTCGTCACCGTCAACGTCGTCGTCGATAGTCACGAGTTTGTAAATACCAATTTCTGCACGTGTGTCATACAATATTTTTCAACACATTTTTCCAACAGTGGGAAAGTCGCAACAATTTTTGAAGTTCCTAATATGAAAATGGCGTCAATTTGCAAATGGCGCCACATGCACGTGGTGAAACTTAGAACTACATCTTTTGTCGCATTTACTCTTTAGTATTAAAGTGAGACAACGTATTGAGCAAAAGCCAGACCAGCGCGTTCGACCAAACAAACTCGGCTTTAGTACTGTATAGTATATAGATGGTCATCCATCAACGTAACAACTACGACAAGTGCGGCTTACTCTTAAAGAACACATTATCTGTTACTATTTAGCTACAAGACAAGTTTCACTCAGCGCCACTGAAATTCAGCAAAATATGGCGTCAGTGCCAAACTTTAGCTTACTTCTGCATCTAGTGCCTGATAGTTATGAATTCAAATGAGATGTAACCCCGAAAAGGCACGATTATAATATTCTATATTTACTGTTTTCTAGTTCTGTTAATATAGTCGCACCATATCAGAGGCATTTGAATAAGTCATCATCATCAGTCTATACTGTTCCCATTGCTGGGACACCGGCCTCCTCTCTTGTGAGAGCGAAACCGGCATGTCCTAGAACCATCAAATTCGAAGACATGGTGACATCTGCCAACCGGCACCGCCACCATACCGTGATCCTGAAATCTCCATGCAAGGAGTTCCGGTGAATGGAACGGCTTCACCGCGGACATCCAGAAAGAGGTGGGGGGAGACGACCCGGAAGAGTGGACGTGGACGTGGGCTGGTTGCTCTTGGAAAGCATTGGGGAGGCTTTTGTATAGCAGTGGGACAGCACAGACTAAATTAAAAAAGAAAAATAACGTGTAACATGACCACAGCTCAAATAAAGTCCGTTTCACGAAAGAAGTCTTGCTGGAGCGGCGCTTGATACGTCAGGGATTTTTTTTAAACTCCACTGTTAAAGACTCCCCAAAAAATTCATACATTGTAAACAACACTTATGCTCAGCAAATTAACAAAAATCTCAATACCACCATAACACCACCTGACAACGACAACATCCCCGAGCTTCGAAAATCAGTTCCAATTATTGCCGCGGAACTTCTTTCGTGAAACAGACTTTAGATCAAATTACATTGACAAAGATTTATATCAAGATAATCATGCCAATAATAAATCTGGGGTTGTTTCAACAACATTCAGTAATTTCAATCCACTCGGATCAAGAAACTCATCCACTTTAGCTATCACATTTAGATTCTAAACACAACATTAAAATACGATCAGTGCATTTAAGGCCAACGATTTTGTCTGAAGACTTCGTCAAATAGGGTTGTCAAACTTAGAATCGAATTGGAAATGAAGTACTTTAGGTTATCAACCTTTCGAGAATCCTTAGATTGTCATTGAATTTTAATGTGATCTTTAGAAGGCTCTAGTAGAAGGTCAACTTATGTAAAATCTATATCTTATATTAACATCTTAATTTAATTTAGATGGGAAAGTTTTTCGGAATGAAAAGATGGATTTAGTTACTCACACAAAATCTACTGAATGGATTTGGACGTGTGCACACATCATTATGTCGATGTGACTTTTCCGTAAGATTACCAAACTTGACTTGGGCTTATGCTACATAATATTAAAAAGGCAGGTGTTTAAAAAAAACTTAACGGTCGAAGCAATTTCACGGAAACTAGACACACAGTACCAAGATCATGGGTCTTAGATTAGAATTAGGTCTGGTCAAAACTGGAACTTGTCCAAACGAAACATAACTATGCTAAAGAGGCCTTCACATTTCATTCATCGTTTTTTTTATCCAAAAAACTTATCTTAATATATATAAATCTCGTGTCACAATGTTTGTCCTCAATGGACTCCTAAACCACTTAACCGATTATAATAAAATTCGTACACCATGTGCAGTTCGATCCAACTTGAGAGATAGGATAGTTTAAATCTCAAATTTTAGACCGGGTCCTCCACCCGTGTGAAGCCGGGACGGGCCGCTAGTAACATATATATTAAAACACATGCTTTCTGCCAAAAAATAAATTATATTTATGTGGCTTATTTGGATTTTTTTTTCTTTGATTAAGAGGGTATACTTTATTAATGGTCCCATAATCAAGTCAGGATTTACAGACAAGAAGAAATCGATACAACTCTTCAAGAAATGACATTAAATCTTTAGCGATTACAGCTTTCGCGTATCTATGCATAGTTTACGCAAGGTTAAAATAAAATAAAAAAAATATATCAAAAAGTTTCAACTCAGTTGACACCCCTATCGTATACTAAATGTATGCGTCGAATGCCAAAGCTTTCACTGCAGAAACTGACTCTAGATTAACTATCTTGTAACTGAAATGGCGCAGTTCAGGTGTAACTGCTTTCAGTGTATCCACTAAGCCCTCAATATTTGACAGAAAACTAAGAACTGCCAAGCGATTTTGAACTTTCTGCTAGTGTGGTTAAGTATTACAGTAGCTCTGCAATGAAAACAGTTATGGTTCCGGTACAGTTGGTACTCTGGTTTCAAGTTCTTAACTAATCTAGCTATATTGCCGCCAGAATAGTTGAGAACTTCAATCGTGAAATTGCTTGACAGATTGAGTATTAATTGGACGTCAACAAGACACACAGAAACAGGAAAATGGAAACCAATAACTTTGAACAAACACCGTCGTACTACAAAAAATTACACAGTTGTTGAACAGTTGTCTAAAAAAAGTGTAAATGTAAAACGATCCTTTTTTTCGTGGTAATATCATCAAATGAGTCCTCCCACCCCGGGCAGGGCGGAAGGGACTGTCAGACTTGTACTGAATAAAATCCACGGTGTCCTTCAATAGCCCTTTATATTCCGGAGTCACGGTGATGGAAATAAGTCCCGCGACCCCTGCAGGCTTTGGCCCTCTGTGAGGGTGCCCCGTCATTTTGCTGACGCTCTTTGAGGCGCGCGTGGAACACGACGCGCCGTCGTCCCAGGCATGGTCCATGGTCGGACAGCGAGTTGCCCTTTATTCGCTGTCCGCATACCCGCGCCTACGGTGGCCGGCGATCATCTGCCGACGTCCGACGCCGTGGGCGTGTACCACTGCGGTTGGGGCGGAGGGAGGACGCTGTCCGCTCTCTCTCGCGGCCTGCCACCTCCTTCACGAGCATTACTGCTTCGCAGAAGGAGGCAAAACGACCATTATATCAATGGACATGACAAATGTTTTTTCTGGCTGTTAAGATAAACAATTTTCGTCTTACTACAAAAAATCTAATCATCTGTTGAACACTTGTCTAAAAAACCTATCAAATGCAAATCGACATTAAAATAAAAATAATAAAATAAAAAGCCTTTTATTTCACAACATAAGATTATTACAATAACATTTTTTTTTTTGCAATACAAAAATAACACATTAATAATTTGCTTAAAATTACATTTCATTTAGAAACATGCAAACTTATTGGTAAAACTAATATAATATCTAGTTGAAGAATACAATATAATTTGTAGAATCTATTTAGTATTTTGACTTAAAAAAACAACAGATATCAATTAAATATGGTAAATTTAGAAAAAAATATCACAATTATTTCAAGATGTAATGATTTATAGCAATTTCAATTTGGTTTTTTACTAAGTTTCTTTTGCTAAGTTTTGTGAACCCCTCTCAGTTGAGGGTGAAGGCCTCCTCCAGAGCTGCCCAGCTATCCCTGTCTGTGGTTTTTTGTAACCATTGTTTCCCTGCGGTACCAATAATGTCGTCTTCCCATCTGGTTCTAGGTCTTCCTCTTTTTCTGGTACCCACAGGGCCTGTCCATGACGTCAGTCGGGTTGTCCATCTATCGTCGGTCATTCTCGCCACGTGGCCTGCCCACTGCCATTTTAGTTTCATAGAGTAGCTAAGAGCATCTATTACTCCTGTTGCTTCTCTGATAGCTGAGTGGCGTATTTTTTGGACTTTTCTGATTTTCATCATACTTCTCTCCATGCTCCTCTGACAAGTAGTTATTTTGTTTTTAGCTCTGTTAGTAAATTTCCAGGTTTGGCAGGCGTATGTGAGTGAAGGTAGGAGACAGCTATCCATGACTCTTCTCTTCAATTTTACCCGGCATCTGGCTTTTAAATATTTCCTTTTCAATCCAATTTTTTTTCCATGTTCCTTTTATTCTTCTTTCAATCTCTTTTTCGTTACTTTGTTTGTCGAAAGAAACTTGTTTGCCCAGATAAATGTAAGAATCGACGTACTCCAGTGGTACATTTTCTACATGTATTTGATTTTTTACAGAGTTTTTCGACACAAATCGACATTAGGCATTCATAAATATTAGGGTCGTTTTGCAATGATACACTCTTTTTTGACAAATGTTCAAGAGATGTTTCAGTTTTTCTTGTACGACGGTTTTTATTGACATTGACATAGATATATTTTTACATAGATACATTGACATAGATAGACATAGATATTTGACATAGATACATTAACATAGATAGATTTTTTTTATATTATAAAATACTTTGTAAATTATCAAGCATTTTTGGTAAACATGTTGATAGTACACACGGCTACACATCAAGTTATACATAACCAGTTTGTCTTGGTCTCGCTTCGTACGATTTTTACACATAAGAAACGGCCAGCTAATACTGGTTTGCATAGCTTGATGTGTAGCCATGTACACGATTCAATAGACGGCGTATAGAGTTTGACTGACACGCTGTGTGTAACTGGTTCGATCCCCGCGCGGAACAAATATTTTTATGACCTACAAATAGTTGTTCCTGGTCTGGTGGTGTTTGTAGCTTTTAATGTATGTAATTGCACCCACGAAACAAGAGAAATTCCGTGTAATTGTACATCTTAGCACGACTGGGAAAATATTCATTATAACTTTTCATGGTATTAAATTCCGCTAGAGTTCTAGCTAGCATAATAGTTGATGAAACGGGATCTTGCCTAATAATTTGTACTCATTATGTACTAATAAGCAACGTTTCTTTGCGGAAGAAAAAAGTATTCTTATATCCTCACCTGCCTTAGATTGGGCTCTGCCGATATACAGATAGAGTAAAATTTCTTCTACTTAGTTGTTGCTCTCTTGGCAGAGTGGTCATATTCGTCATTTCAGCTGTTAGTGGCTCGCCTAACAATACGCCGCAATTCCTGTCTGATGGCCGCCTTTCCGGTGCAGACGTGCAGGGAACTGACCACAGCTGCTTTTATCTGGTCCGTCCCTTTCATAGGCGATCTACCTCGTGCTCGGGTCTCTTCATCCCTGCACAACTAGGCGCTCGATGGACTCGTCGCCACGCCGGGATACGTGTCCAAAGAATCTCAGGATTCGAGTTTGCACAATGGAAGACAGTAGGCTTGATGTCAAGTTCCTGCATTAAGGAGACGTTAGTACGGGATTCATTCCACGATACCCCAGGCATAGTAAAATTTTGTATTCCGTAGATAAAATCACCTCAAAATTAAATCTCTATCATCGTCATAACAAATCTTCCTGGAGTATCATAAAATGAGACGATACTAAAATTCCAGATAATAAAAAAAGAAATGACTAACAATTAAACCGTTTTCCTTAATAGAATTCCGTGTATAAATAATTTGAGATTGTTATTCCTCGAAGTAAAGGGTCTGACCACAAATTGCCTTCGCACAGAAAATAAGATAAAGCCATTATTTCAATTGAGACTAGTTATCGGAATTGCTGGGAGATAATAATATATTGCACCATCAACACTGTGGTATATAAATTAGTGTGCAATATAAATGGGCTATTTTCGTTGAAGGGTGATTCACACCGGGCATGTGGAAGGCGAGTAATGATCATTGACACTGCCCGGGTAAACGGCGCCTCGTGTTTCACGCGCTTAAAAAGAGCTGTCAGCTATCTGACGAGGTCCCCCTTGGCCCCTTCGTACACAAGGCGACGCTAGTCTCCGATACCGTGAGGTATCCAGGTGACGATCGCAATACAATCCATAGAGGTTCGCGCACAATCCCACTTCATATTATACAACGTGTAACGTTAAAAGCGCAAAACCTCTCGTGGGGTAACTCAGCACATGTTACTGAACAGTGTTTGTTATAATGTTTGTTTGTTATATATTTGTGTATTGTATTTTATGGGCCTTTTAGATGCCTGAATAAAGGATAAATAAAATAAAACTTTTGGGAATTCGCAAAAAAAAAATTGATTTTTCATACAAAATGAGAAATTGATCGAGCCCATCAGTATGAAAAACTAATCTTTTTTTCGCGAATTTCCAAAAGTCTTAGAACAAACATTGTTCAGTAGCATGGGCTGAGTTACCTCAAGAGAGGTTTTGCGCTTTTAACGTTACACGTTGTAGATAAAATAACACCCAGACACAGAACAAATGATCATGCTCATCACACAAACATATATAATTGTCCTAGGTGGGAATTGAACACCCACGACCCCCGGCATAGCAGTCAGGGTCACTTAACCACTAAACTAAGAGGCCAGTTACACAAGGGCTAGGTTCAAACCCACGACCTACAACTCGCTCCCAGTTTAAAAGTTTACAAATAAATCCGACTTTTCGCTTCAGAAAGAAAGTGTTATTTTTAACAAATTTATTTTCTTTTAGCAATACTGAGTCTTGAATATTTAAACTTAAAATGGTTAACGTGTTCTAATACTGTTTTTATTCTAATCCGGCTTTTAAGGATATTTTTAGACCGAGTGAATAATTAAGATTTAGAGTAGTTGCATTTTGTTTAAGAATAAACAATTGAGAGAAAGGTATTAAAAAGAAAATAGTTGGTGATGTTAGTTAAAGGGGAAGTAACTTGCTAAATATTGTCAATAAAATTATAGCACATGTTGAGTCGGAAACCAACCCTTCCTGAATGGCACCTATTTTTGTCTTCGATCGTTTTGTTTGAGGCGTGGTAACTAAAAGTACTTGAAAAATAAAAATAGATAATAAAAAAACTAGAAAATACCAAGGAGTTTGTAACAGTACTGAAACCTTGGGATATAATCACGGTTACGATAACAACTCGTCTCATTAGCTATTTCGTCTCTTTCTCTATTACGTCTCATCACCTTGTGCATCTGGTCATTTTTCTTAACTCGTCTCGTGCCCTATTTCGTCTCTTTCCCAACTCGTCCGACGCAAATGTACAGACGCCAGCACATCAATCTACTCCAAGCTGTCAAACTTTCGGGCACGCCGCAACTGCGGCGGTAAGACCCCGCTTTGAGGAGTGGCTGGAGAGACGTCACGGGGTCCTGACCCACCGCATGACGCAGGTCCTCACCGGACACGGAAGGTTCGGCAGGTACCTGTGTCTTATGAGGAAGGAGGAAAACCCCAGGCGTTTCACCACTGCGAAGATCGCCCGGCGGGGACACAGTCGAGCATACGTGACTGTCCCGCTTGGGCAGAGCACCGACGTGTCCTCACGGCGGCGATAGGCGGAGACCTCTCGCGCCCGGCATTGGTCGCGGCCATGCTGCGGGGCGAGACGGAGTGGGAAGCGGTTGCCTCCTTCTGCGAAGCAGTCATGCTCGCGAAGGAGGAGGCGGGCCGCGTGAGAGAGAGGACAATGTCCTCCCTCCGACGGTGGTGGACGCCCACGGTGACGAACGTCGCAAGACGATCTCCGGCCACCGTAGGCGCGGTCATGCGGGCGGTGAGTAAAGGGCAACACACTGTCCGACCATGGACCGTGCCCGGGTCGAAAGCGCGTCGTGTTCCACGCGTGCCTCAAAGAGCGTCAGCATAATGACGGGGCCCCCTTAGCCGGCAGGCTTTGGCCCTCTTAGAGGGTCAAAGCCTGCCGGGGTCGCGGAATGTATTCCATCACCGTGACCCTGGAACATAAAGAGCTATTGAAGCACACGTGGATTTTAGTCAGTACAAGTCTGACGCCCTGACCGGGGTGGGAGGACTCATGTGATGATTTTACCACGCAAAATAAAAAGCTGTCAAACTTAAGGTAATAGATTTCATATTTTACACAAACAAGTTTCTACCCGTGACTTAACCGGTGTGGTGGGCATATAGTATCCCATTGACCAGATAAAGTTATTCTATGACCTAGTCCTGTTTGGCCATGATCTACTGATGTGCTCATTCAAATCGGGTATAGTCGTGTTAACCTGAGAATGCGAGGATAATAAAATGTTAGGAAGGATAGTTTTTGCCCCGACTTCGTCCGCATGTTTCTTATTCCCAAATCCACCGCAACGCATCGCAAGATATAAAGGGGATATCGGTATTTTATAGTCTAACCATAGACATTTTTGATGTTGACTGTACGTTGTCATATGCGTCGGACGAGTTGGGAAAGAGACGAAATAGAGCATGAGACGAGTTAATAAAAATGACCAGATGCACAAGGTGACGAATTAGAGAGTGAGACGTAATAGAGAAAGAGACGAAATAGCTAATGAGACGAGTTGTCAACGTAACCATAATCACGACGATCTTTAAAAAAAAAATCATCTTCAGCTCTTTCCTCGTTGAGGTCTGGCGTCAAACACAGTTAACTGTGCTCTATCGACACAATTTTCCAGGTCCTTCTGTGGCACGGTGTAGCATACGGTGCAGTAATACCGCGCTTGTGCAGAGCACCGCCGTGTCCTAACGACGGCGATAGGCGAAGACCTCTCGCGCCCGACATTTATTCGAGGATATGCTGCGGGGCGAGACGGAATGGGAAGCGGTCGCCTCCTCCTGCGAAGTAGTCATATTCGCGAAGGAGGAGGCGGGCTGCATGAGGGAGAGGACAGCGTCCTCCCTTCACTCCAGCAGTGGTAGACGCCCACGGCACCAGACGTCGCAAGACGATCTCCGGCCAACGTAGGCACGGGCATGCGGGCGGTGAGTATGGGCGACTCGCTGTCCGCCCATGGACCATGCGCGGGTCGACGGCGCGTCATGTTCCTCGCGCGCCTCAAGAGACTCATTTTTGCTTCTAGGCTAAATTGAGTCTCATGGCAAACTCATTAAGGTAAAATTAAAAAGTGAATTTTTGAGGTAAGAAAGGGTGTCGTTAAATGTAAAATACAGTTGTTTAGGAAAAGTCTAGGCCGAACGTTTTCATAATTGCCGTTTAAGCAGAACAGTCTGTTACAAAATCCAAACAATCGTTAAGACTTAGAGGAAGTTTGAAATCACTAACAAAACGTGACGTTATTACAACCCACACAAACCAAGTTCAAGTACAAACCACTAAACTTAGTTCACAATCACACGATTACAATGCGAAATCACGTCGTTTTGCCTTTTTACTACAAAATGCCGCAGTTATGTAAAACGCCTAGCCGTTTTTGCGGCGTCCGAATTAAAATTCTGCCTGCGACATAGATGTAATTTTTTTTTTAAAGTATCTGGGTTGCTTGCTTGCCGTTTTTAATATCCTAAATGTAGGAAACGGCCACATTTGTTATGGTTACAGTGTTCTGTATAAATTTATGACGTATTACTGAGTTGCAGTTTTATTTTACGACACTTTTTGAAAGTGGTAGTCGAGAAATAGTCATTGGAAAACTCTAAAGTAAAGTCAGTTCGTAGTACTTTTATAGATTTCCAACTTTTTTAAATAAAGGGCAACCGAACAGCTAGGGTGGATTTTTTCAGGCCTATAAAGCCTTTGTCAAACTGACAGGCCGAAACGAATGCATTCCGAAGCGTTTTTGTTTGTTTTGTATGTAATTGTTTAAATCTAATCACATTGAAAAACAGAAGCGGTCCGATAAGTCACGCAGACTATAATAAAAACGCTTCGGATCGCATTCGCCTCGCCCGTCTGTTTGACAAAGGCTTAAGAGACTAACATACCCCTTTTCACACGTCGTAAATCATCAAATGAGTCCTCAAACCCAGGGCAGGACTAGACGGACTATCAGACTTGTACGGACTAATCCATGTAAACGATATGCGAATCCGAATAAACTATATGCGATATTCGAATGGTCGATATGCGATATCCGATATGAATAACAATCCACGGTGTTCTTCAATAGCCTTTTACGTTCCGAGGCTATGCTTACCAAATAAGACAGTCACGCGACCCCGGTAGGCACAAGCAGACCCTGATGATGGTTTTACGAACCCTAAAAAGGAGATGATGATATACTGTACCAGAGGATCTTATATTATAGGTAAGTACTAAACTACTCCATCGAACCCTTCGTCGATAACCGGCGAGATATCAAGTTATGTTACATAAAATAAAAGCAAGATTTCACTTATTCCGATTATTTCAGCCAATATAAATTCTTTGACTGTAGCGGAGAAAACTATAGTCTATAACTATGTCCAGTTAGTAGTGGATAGAAACGGACTCAATGGTTAGATATTGATGGTCTATTCTTTGCCGTTTTCTGTTTTAAAGGGGAAACTAGATTAAAGGGAGCCTGCTGGAGTTGTAAAGGTAACCGCGGCTCTGGAACGCAAAGCTCATGGGAAGTAACTTGGTGGATTTTTAATCAGTAAGAGTCTGACAGTCTCTTTCGCTCCACCTTAGGCTAGAGGGACTTATTTGTGGATAATTTACACCCAAAAAGTAAGCTTATGATTACCACTAATTTTTCTTTTTTCGCTTCTGTTCAAGTTGCCACTCATGTTTAACTGACTTCAAAAAGAAGGAGGATATATATACTCTTTAAAAAAGTGGTGCGAAAAAAAAATTGCAATAATTTTCAGGAAAATCTCACAGAGCCCACAAAAAAGTAACGAGTCGAGAATATTCGCCAGAAAAACAACAGCAAAAACCCTCTAACGGAAAATGGCAATATACATAACAAAACAAGTGCGCCATTTGAAAAACTTTCTGACACAAATATTCCTGAACGAAATATTCTTTCGCGAAGTTCAAAGAAATTAGGTATTCTGTGGAAACTGTTCGAGATATTTGTTCTCATGTGTTTGAAACATTAACATTCAGAAAACGACGCCATTCGCGTCTTGGCACAACTCACGAGGTGCTGTTGTCTTTTTAAAGAACTACACCTATTTATCACCCTGTAAGACCGAGATCGATACAATACATGTTACTTAGACAAAGGGAATAGGTAATACGTTTTTCGTGGACCCGCAGTTGCAAAATTCGAAATTGTCGTATGATACCGTCGAAACATTGATTGAAGAATAGACAATTTAACAGAATGAAAGAAGATTTCTATAATCTATAATCACCATGCCATGTTTAAATGTCGAAAATAAATATTTCTATCCACCAGTAGTCCAATTGTTGTGTATTGCTTAGACATAACTTTGCCTTTTCTTGGTCATGCAACGCGTGTTCATATAAAGGACTTTTTTTTTTAAAAAAAGGGAACCGACTTCAAGACATACATACATACCTACAGGTCGAACTGACAACCTACTTTTTTTGAAAGTCGGTTAAAAATAATACACGATGTGCTGTTGTCTTTTAAAAGAACTACACCTATTTATCACCCTGTAAGACCGAGATCGATAGACGTTACTTAGACAGAGGGAATAGGTAATTCCTTTGTCGTGGTCGCCCAGTTGCAAAATTCGAAATTGAGGTATTCCACGAAGGGGACCTGGGACCTGCGAAAAATTTTGACAGGAGCCTAATGTCGAATAGATAAGATGCAACTAGCTAGGGTGCCATTGTCAGTGGGCGCCCATCTTGGATCACCTATCGAAATTGTCACAGTCATGATACCCTCGAAACTTTGATTGAAGAATAGCTACAATTTAACAGAATGAAGGAAGATTTCTATAATCTTAGGCAGGGTGATGTTTAATTTTTTTTTCTATTCACCAGTTGTCCAGTTGTTGTGAATTACTTAGAACGAAATTAAAGAACTTTGTCTTTTCTAATTTTCTGAGTCATTCAACGCGTGCCCATAAAATACCCATGAGATTGGCGGCATTGCCACCTTGTATGGCAACATTTAACCTCTGGCAAACATTAAAGCCATACCAGTCCTTGGATTAGGAAGCCTCAACTAAGTGATGAAGAATTGTCTTAAAAATAAAATTAAAAAAGTTTTTCAGAGAGACAGAATGAGTGATTTTTTTAAGACGTGCAGTTTTTTGTTACGTATTATTTACTCGTTTGAAATCATTTTTTTCTACCTTTTCTGGAATCGGCCCCTTAAGGGCACTATGCACACCACGTTTTTTAAACGCGCCGTCGACGCGCGTTTCCAAAGTGTCAAACGCGCGTTTACATCGCTTCTGCGAAAAGGCGCGTCAGCAGCGGCGCGTTTAATAAACGTGGTGTGCATAGGCTCTGTAAGTCAAAATTACAAAAAAAAAAATAACCCAAAACATTGCCCTTTTCTATTTCCTAGTGTTTTTGCTAGAAATGGCGACTTAAACTCCCCAGCCAGCAAAATGTCACACTTAATAGTTTGACAATAACCGGACAAGACTAACACTTAGCCAAGTATGCTCTAAGTAACCTTAATAAATCCCGAGCTTAGTACCAAGCCATCGGAGCTCTATTTACTTAGGTATTCATCTTAAATATTAAGGGAAACATTACATGAAATTGAATATTCTATAGTATAGTATTTATGTATACTTACGGCATCCATCATACTATTCATCTTATTTATCATCCCTTTTATAATCGTTTTTGTAATTTGTTTATTTGATAATTTTGTTGTGACACTTTTGTCAAATATGAAACTGTCAGTTACTTTTTATTTTTCTGTCCGGCTTAGTCTATGACCTATGTTATAGTTTCTTGTTTATGATGTTGCTTTTGCTTTATATAATTAAATTATTTTATCTAATTGATTTCACTTTTCATTTTCAGTATTTTCTATTTTTATAATTATTATGTTGTACTAAATAACTTAATTCTATATTTTACATTATGTAAACGTACGCAGACCTCCTTGGTCTGATGTATCCAGACCTTTGAAGAAACTAACATTTGAAAATAGAAAAGAAGAAATTATGAAAACAATCTGACGGATATAAAAGCGGAGGTCGTCAGAGGAATGGGTTCTCTCTATCTTGGACTGTTGAATGGTCAACAGCTTGGACTCGATCGCAGACTTCTATACGACCCTCTAAGTCACTTAACTGAGGGATTTCCTCTTTCCCTCTGAGTCACTCCTGTGAGGTCACTCTTGGAATCTATCCTACTGAGGTCACTCTTGGTGCCTCTCCTACTGAGGTCACTCTTGGTGCCTCTCCTACTGAGGTCACTCTTGGTGCCTCTCCTACTGAGGTCACTCTTGGAACCTCTCCTGCTGCGGTCACTCCGGGGACCTCTCCATCTGCGGTCACTCCTGGGATTTCTCCTACTGCGGTCACTCCTGGGACTTCTCCTACTGAGGTCACTCCTGAGACCTCTCCTACTGAGGACACTACTGAGGTCCACCTCCTGAGGCCTAACCTGCTGAGGCTACTTCTAAAGCCTAACCTTCAGTGTTTATTAAATGTTGAACTGTGTACTACTGTGAACTGTGAAGTGCTGAACTGTGTTTTATATTATCCAACTTGTATTTTATATTCTAGAATAAATTGTATTATCCTAATAAAGAATATTGTTACAATAGATAGAATATAGGTACTGTTTTCAGCTTTACTACTGGTATATCTATAAAGGAGTTTTAGATGTTCTGTGTATTCAATAAATATCCTTAAAGATATTATTTTTATTTATTAAGAATTTTCATATACCTAAAGATTTTTAATATCAAAACCTTACGATTCTTGAAGGATATAATGATATTATAATATCTCGAAATCTTTGAAGCTTAAAATGGATAGGGGTAGGTACTTATTAAATTATAATAATATTCCACAACTATCACACAACGCAATCTAGTCCCAAGCTAAGCAGAGCTTGTGTTATGGGTACTAGACAACTGATAAACATACTTATATATTTCTAAATATTTAAATCTTATAGATAAATAAATTAAACACAGACACAGGACAAATGATCGTGCTCATCACACAAGCAACGTAAATATACAGTACTAGCTGCTGCCAGCGGTTTCACCCGCTACAACTCGAAAATTAACCCACGGGAACATAAAATCAGGATAAAAATATCCTATGTGTTAATCCAGGTTATAAACTACCTGTATACCAAATTTCATCCAAATCCATTCAGTAGTTTTTGTGTGAAAGAGTAACAAACATCCATCCACACATACAAACTTTCACGTTTATAATATTAGTAGGATATTAGTAGGATGAATTTCTCATACAGCTGCGAAACCATTATTAAGTATGACGAAAAGCGAAAAATACTCAAGAGTCGATAACTGAAAACTAAAACTGCATCAATGGTATTTCGTAAAATGAATATTTTAAGACAACAATATTGAGCGCACTTTATTTATTTCACTGCATGATAGTATCGTTATTAAGTATTCAGTTCTGAAAAGTATGGAGGAAAGCGAAATTTTTTTTTAGCAACAGGTTTCGTAAAAAGTGACATACAGCTAGCTCAAGGAAGGAGTTCAGTTTCAATTATCCCGCCCAGGGTGGGACGAGAGGGACTGTCAGACTTGTATTGACTGAAATCCACGGTGACCCTTCAATAGTCCTTTACAGAGCCACGGTTACCAGGGGCCTTATTCAAACAGCTTACTGTAAACTTAAATAGATTTTCAACTTTACGCTCTGAGGTATGAATTTGAAAATTTATTGGTGACTGATGAACCATAACGATTGTCGTTTACTGTCGTATGCTGTTTGATTAAGGCCCCAGGTGAGACATTGTCCTTTGAGTAATTTTCGCTATTCCTCTGGTATTTGGTTTTACTAGTTGGTAAGTACCTATCGCTAAAAATTGTTGTAGTAAAATAAACTAAATAATAACTTACTAAAACTACAAATAAACACAATTAAAAACTACAATAATAAACTAATTAAACCTAAATATTTAACAAACAAAAAAAAATATTATTATTCGCTATTCCTCTTAGTTTCGTTTTTTTGGATATTATCCACGCCCACTTAAAACATTCACCCTACATAGTAGATAATATTATATATAAAAATATTTCTATCTCTAACCATTTGACAGGCAAATACAGAATGGTTTTTCATTTACCTCCGGGCGGTTCTTATCGTTTTTGCCGGGTTTCAATTTCTATATACCTATTCAATTTATTCGAAAAAAGCTTGAAATATATTTGAAATTTTATCGGTCTATACAAGGTTGGTGCTAAAAATTCAATCTGACTGGAAAATCTCGTAAAATCCACGCGTGAAATAACTGGGACCTTTTGGTATGCCGTGGTTGAGCTCGTGAAAATATTTGCTGAAATATTTACAACCTTTTCGATATCTGTTTTACAGGATTGCCGAGTGGCTCGCCAGCTTTACTTTTCAGTTAAAGGATTTTCATAGATTATATTCTAAAGTTAGGCAAAAGTTATTGTGTTATTCTATCACAATAATGTCACTACCAATTAGCGTAGTAAAATCATCAAAAGAGTCCTCCCACACAGGGTACTGCCGAAGGGACTGACAGACTCGTACTGACTAAAATCCCGGTATTCCTTCAATAACCTTAGTAGTTTGAATTTGAAAAAATCTGGTGCTTAAAATATGTACAGGCCATAGTTGGGTTACAAGCGGGGAGACCATTACCGTCAGCACGAGTTTTCAGTATTTGAGACGTAAAGTAAACTGGAACTTTGACGACTTCAAATTGACAATTTTCAAGGAAAAAATTGGTTCCTTCTTCGCACACCAGAGGCGCTGTTCCATATTTTCATACAATAAGGGCTAATACTGGAAAAACTCTGTAAAGTATAATAGAGAAAAGTCGTGCTAGGGGTACATAAATAATAAAACATGTATTGGAATAAAAACATATTTTGTAAAATGATTGCGAACGCAATTACGTAAATATGTATATACATTACTACATACATTACATATACATTACTACTTTTGTTACAAAACTGTGTACAAAAATGTATTATGATATTTCTCACTAAAGATAGTTCAAATTCTCCACATAATGTAACTTAAACTGCTCCCGTCAAAGAAATATTTGTTTCGCAACAAACTTTCGCTGACTCAGTTATCCACACAGAACGTACAAAACCCTGGCCAACACAAAACCAGATTTTATTATAGAACTCTTTTCTATTACCCAAGTTAAAACCATCAAAACAAAAACTTGTCTAACCACCTCGACAATAACTATTTCTGCCGCCAGGTGTCGCATCATTTATTCAGATCTGGGAATGTAATAACTCCTCCTACCTCCTTCCCTTGCTGCTTCCACCTCCTTCCCGGTATTAAGTTACCTTTATAAAGGTATAAATTGGTAAAATAGGTCTGTAAAGCTGTCAGGGCCTTATTTCATCAGTTTATTCTTCCCAGCTGTCCCGACAGGAATTCCCAGAGTGATCGTTACAGTAGCACTTCGTTCATTAAGGCTGCCGTCCCTTTGTCTTTAAATTTTACATTGATGTAAATAGTATGGAAGCGATAAAGTTTCGTTCAGGAATGGTGCTCGGCCAATTGGCGGGAATTTTAAATTAAGATTGAAGTTTGGTGAGTTTAATTGGTTTCATGTTATGAGTTGATTTGCAATATTATTGTTCTTTGTGTTATGTTTGTAGAGTGTACCTATAGATAGCGCGCGAGTTGAATGCAGAGCTAAGGAATGCGGTAGTGCTGTTGACAAGGATGGCAAAGTACTATACTGCAGGCGCGTGAGGTGGGGCGTGCGGGTAGCGGGGGGCTCTTCACCTCAGACCCCGACTGCATTCAACTCGCGCGCTATCTGTACCTTGTTCAATAGGGTATTTTACTAAAAAAAAAATAGTCCGAATTATAGATTATTCATTAATATTTATATTTATTAAAATATTAGACTTTTTTTTTTGTCACTTAAATCAAAATCGACGAAGATACAACGCTTCCAAAAATCACAAAACGTCACTCGGTCCATCTCCATCCTTGACCTCGTTTTAGCTTCGATACCAGATTGAAATCAAGAGCAAAAAGTAACTGCAAATACTAACAACAAAACTAGCATAATTTCGGCAAAACAAATCCGCAATGAATTGTAATTGAATGTTCCTCATGAATCACAATGATTCTGGTGTCGATAGTCCTTTTATCGAGAAAGGCTATATATAATCACGCTACGACCAATAGAGGTCGAGCAGTAGGGGTGAAACCGCGAGTCACAACTAGTTATAGAATAATTTTTGAGTTTATCGCGATAAGACAGAAATAAACAGCGGGAGACTTTCTTGTTTACGATACCAAATTGATAAAAAATATTGTGTTTCATATAAAGACATACTTTTCAACCTTGAGTGTAAATAAAACAAAGCGATGTAAAAGTCTTCTACATACATTTTCAGCTACTTTTACGGGCAAGACATACAGTAAACCACTCGGAATTGCGACAGACGATCGTAAATCGCAATCACGCAGTAAAAACATGTCTTATTATATTTTTATGAGTTCTGTATTACTTAAAAAGCGACTTTGACAATGCGTAAACGCTAATCACGCAAATAAGTCCTCTAACCCAGGGCAGGGCGGGAGGAACTGTCAGACTTCTACTGACTGATATCCACGATGTCCTTCAATAGCCCTTTACGTTTTGGGGTCACGGTAATTCGATTAATCCTGCGAGCTAGGCGACTTGCTAGCTGAAAGTTACGTCGCTAAATCCTAAAAATATAATGAGGTAGCTGTTGCTAACGACTCCGCTACTACAACTCGAAAATTATCATATCAAATCGGAATTAAAACTATCCTATGTATTAATACAGGTTATAAACTATATGTGTAACTAATTTCATCCAAATTCGTTCAGTGGTTTTTGCGTGAAAGAGTAACAAACATCCATCCAACCAAACAAACTTTCAAGTTTAAAATCATTAGTAGGATTATGTTTATTCAACCTTAGGCAGTGCACTCGTTTGGCTTATTTTCAACGTACCGAGTTACCTATCGCGAGCGGCACTATCGCCTCGGTACGTGTGAAATCACTGCCTAAGAAGTCCTATTAGTAAAGGGTTTGAACCGGACTACAAAGGAAGAAAGAAAGAAAATAGTTTATAGAACAATCTTGGGGCACTAGGACTAACTACTTAGATAACTACTAGATAACTTTTCCAAAAAAGTAAATCAACTGACTTACGCGCTGGGTCGGAGAAGGCGTTTGAAGTTTTGTTATGAGGACAGCGTTCTTCTTTATTATGATGTTTGGAGAATATAATGGGACAATTACTAAACATATGATGATGATGGGGGACTCCCTTTCGCAACTTAGACTCTTCCATCGGTCTGTTGTGCTGTGGGGATTATGGCTAACAAAGCCAGCTAGCTCCGCCCAAAAGCACAGAAGCTTCCGGGAGCTCACAGGCTTCGCGGAGCGACCTCATTATTCCTAGGATTTCTTCACGTTGAGAGGCCACTGCCACGCATTCCAGGATGACGTGGGCGGCTGATTCCTCGGCGTCAAGGCATCCCCTGCAAAGGGGACCTGTCTGTGGCACCTATGTTAAAAAGATGTTTATTAAGTGTGTTATGGCCCGTAATTGTTCCTATAATTATTCTAAGGTTATTCCTGCTCATGCTAGGGAGTTTTTTTGGTTAATCGCGGGAGTACTAAACATATTATATGTTAAATCTGAACCGGCCGATGTCTTTTTTTATTTAAAGATGTTATTTTATAGCGATAGTTTTGATTTCCACATCAGATGTTTCTGATCTTCGATTTTTATAAGTCAACAGGAAATGCTCATCAGGTCGAGCGACTCTTGCCTAAGACGTAATTCCATGTGTGTTATGGTGTAGCGGGGCTCTTGGAGTTTCACAACAGGGTGGTTCCGTTCCTTCGATTTTTAAAAGTCAACAGAGAGTCCAACATCAAATTAAAACCAACTTTTTGCTGACACGTTCTTTCCTACCACATGTTATAGTGTAGCTGGGCGCTTGAATTCCACAATAGGTTTCCAATCTTCAATTTTCCTACGTTATAGAGAGTGCTCATGAGGTTGCAAACTTTGTGTAACTAGCCGTCATTCCCTACTCACCTGTTACTACGTTAGCTGGGCTCTTGGAGTTCCACATTAGTCGGTGTTCCAGATTTCAATTTTTATACCTCATCAGAAAGTCTCATCGGCTTAACACCTCTGTTAAGGCGTCATTCCTTATATCTTATGTCATGTGTAGCTGGGCTCTTGGAGTTTCAACATCAGGTGTCTCAGATCTTCAAATTTATTCCTCAGCAGAAAATGCTCATTACGTGGAAAACAATTTTTGCTTATCGCCCCATTTTTTGTAATCTATTATCGTGTAGCTGGTCTGTTGCGTTTTCTGCGACAGGTGTTCAACGTCTTTAAAAATAAAATTATAGCCTATGTGGTTGTGCCAGACTAATACCTATACAAAAATACAAAGAATGCATTGAAATCCGTTCAGTACTTTGTGAGTTTATCTCGGACATTCATACAGGACAAACAGACCAACAGATAAACAGGACAAACAGACAAAAACTTTAAAAAACTATATTTTTGGCTTCGGTATCGATTGTAGATCACACCCCAAGTATTCTTTAAAAAAAATATTCAATGTACAGTTTTGACTTTCCTAGTATTTTATTATATGTATATAGATAGGTTCGCTTTTGACCACTATCTCGCCTGATGATAAGCAAAGATGTGGTCGATGGTGAAGCACGCTTGCCTAGAAGTAACCAGTTCACTCTTGAGTTACGGTTTTCAAGAAAAATTTAAAATCGTTGCCGGACAAAATTGTACTAGGAATTTCTCCTTTGTCGTATATGTATACGCGTGGCATTATTAGGCATTTAAACAAGACATGTCTCACACAAAAAAAGACAAAATAACAATTTTATGTTTGAAATCACAGGGTCGCGGGACTTATACCATCACCGTGACCCCGGAACATAAAGGGCTATTGAAAGACACCGTGGATTTTTAGTCAGTACAAGTCTGATGACAGTCCCTCCCGCCCTGTCCGGGGTGGGAGGACTCATTTGATGATTTTGCCACGATAAAAAAAAATGTTTGTAAGCACTAGACGCAAAAACTACTGGCTTTTAATGAGTAGCTAGGAGATTAACTTAAAACGTAGGCTCCATTAAAAAGCAATAAAATAGGTACCTTATTAAATAGTTAGGTACTGATTCTAAATTCCATATGTACAAAGTTCAGGGCAAAAGCTAGTTTATATGGCATGAATAAAATTATTACAATAATCAGTGCTTCCATTTTGTAACCCAAACGTATTTAAACTAAAACCAAATCAAATCATACAATTTAATTGAAGCGGTTTTTGTGCTTAGTTGTATAATTAAGCAATTAGTAACTTTATGTCTTGTTTCATTATGTGTGGAATTACGTTTCATTTTACATATTAATTAAAGAAGTTGTAATAACTACATAATTATCTGATTTATTTAATGCGTATTTAGTCATCATTAATTTGACTGTTTAACTTTCAATTTGTAAAATACCTAATGTAACTTGTGTTGAAGTAGTTTATATGCTCGCGGTCATTAAATGAAATGTGACCTACATGCAGACGATCGGCGAGCAATAGGTGACTCGCCGTCCGATCACAGACCATGCCCGGGTCGACTTATCGGTGAGTCATGTTTCACACGCTCTTTAAAGAGCTATCAGAAAACTGACAAGGCCCGCATAAAAGGCCAATCGCCTGTCCAAATATCCTGCCGAAACGGTAAACCGTGACCCTGAAACGTGAAGGTCAATTGTAGGAATACAGTGGATCTTAATTAGTACGAGCCGGAATACCGCCCAGGGCAGAAAGACACATTTGATGACTTTTCCGAAAATTAATCAGTATGCAAAATTGAAAAATACATACACCCAATAAAGGTGAACTAAAGTTACAACTAGGATAATCTTCAGACTAACCATACATTTTTAAGGATTAACTTTGGCGTAACTTTACTTCTTGTTTTATTAATAAGACAGATGGGTACCGGAAAAACGCCATAAAAAAATACGGATCTTCAAAAGACATAAACTACTTTACTAAATACCTACCTACAGAACCTTTAGAGGGATAAGGAAGAGGGCTTCGCAGTCACCCGAACATCATTAATAAAGTATCCTTCCATGGCGAGGACCAACTCCCCATCAATCTTGGCATTGAGCTAGATATGAGCGGCCCTAAGCCTAGCGGGTCTAATACGGGCTCTTAGCAATATTCCTTTATTGATAATGAGGCCATTTTATTGGTTCTATTCGTGAATTTCCTTTAACATCAATAACAATGCGTCTAAAAATTTGTAAAATGGTTACACGCATAAGCAGAATTGCTTGTCATAAACATATACCTTAACATGAACTCTGTATTAGCTGGTTTAACTTGTCATTGTCGTTAGAAAGAGCGAAAAGCTATTATATCACTGTCTATCTCTTTGTTGTACGACATTGTCATTGTTTTTGGAAATCTAAAGACATTAGCAATTTTATTTGGCATTACCTGTTCCTCGTGATTTCCTGCTTCTCGGCTTACCGTGATGATATTTAGCCTATTAGCCCTTTCTCGATAAATAAAGTATCCAACATTACAGATTTTTTAATTCGAACCAGTAGTTCTTCAGATTAGCGCGCCTCTACTCAGTTTATAAAATTTAGATCACTCGGCCCTACGCTCGTGGACACACGTTGAATCCTTCGCTTGCTCAGTTTAAATCAGCATCGAGCAAAAACGACTTGCTCTCTTGTTGCACAATAACATTTCAATAAAAAGTAAATTAATTATTTGGATACGCAAGGTTCAGTCCATGCTGTAACTCTGTGCTTTGTTTTTGTGTATGTGAATTTAAATGTTTTTAAATGCACCCACGACACTAAAGAAATTCTTGTAATGGACAATTCTGCTCATTCCATATAATAAATATTAGGAAAAAAAAATAACATTGCTGGAAATTCACAAAGTGAATAATTAGGAGTATTGCTATGTGGTCGTTTTAGCCCCGCAGGATACGTTATCGAGTATTTTCTGGAAACTAATAGTTGAGACTTAGCCAGGAACTGTGGATATAGACTGTCGGGATCTTCATTACTCATCATTGGATTTATATTGTGAAGCTAGCTATGTTATTTCATGGCTCTGGTAGGTTGCTGGTACTGCAGATCTTTTTTATTTACGTGGCAGGACAGAAGAGACTGTTAGACTTGTATTGACTAAAATCTTCGATGTCCTTCAATAACCCTTTACGTTCCGGGGTCACGGTAGCTCGTTTGTCCCGCGACCCTGGCAGACTTTGGCCCAAATGGTGCCCCATCATATTACTGACAACTCTTTGAAATCAACGCGCCGTCAACCCGGGCATAGTTCTTGGGACAACGAATAGCCCATTACTCGCCGTCCGCATGCCCGAAAAGAGCCACTTAGCACTATCCCTAATGATTCACTTCTCGTAAATGAATAGCCCATGACGTTGTTGGAAATGCAAAAAGTGAATCATTAGAAATATTGCCAAGTGGCCGTTTTGAAACGCTGTTTTTTTGTTTCTAAAGACAATGCGGCACTAGGAATTTCGTCTATTATTCTGGATGTGTTCATGAACATAGAAACTCACATACACAAACACCCAGACCCTTAACAACTACTTGCAGGTCATACTAATATTTATTCCGAAGGGGAATCGAATCAACGATACGCAGCGTAGCAGCCGATAGCTCAGCCACTACGCGTTACTTCTTACTATTAACCTTTCGTCCAAGTTCCCGCTCAATAACTCATTATACTTGGCCAACTAGAGGAAAAGTGGCTAAGTAGCTAATAATTAACTTTCCCATTAGTTTCGATGATTTTGCTGTATTAATAGGGGTTAGTAAAGTACATGAGGAGATTATAGTACTACAGCCACTCAGGTTTAAGTTCATCATAAAATAGGAAATATAATAATAATAATTATAACTTTTTTTTTTTTATTTCCTCGTGAAATCTGAAAATGATAAGCAAATCAAGTATATTGATTGATATGGCTCGCGAGGTTGTCGATATGTGGGATGTGGATTCAGCAGTCATTGTGCCGGATCATTCTCACTAGTTCCACCAGCAATTAGTTCCATGGAACAAGTGAGACTTTTTTTTCTCAGTAGTTCCATGGACTTTGATAATGGAACAGATGATACAAAACTTAATCGAACTCGTCTCACTAGTTCCACCGTAGTTGTTCCATGGAACTAGTGAGATTTTTTTTTTCTCAGTAGTTCCATGGTTCTTCATAGTGGAACAAGTGAAACGAAAATAAATTAACAACATTCTCATTAGTTCCACTTTCTATAAAAGAAAAAAAAACATCATATAGAAATATAGGTACATAAATTAATTAAAAGCACAAAACAAATATAAACCCAATCATCGGGTTATGGGACATCTGGCCCATGTCCCATATCATTAACAACATAATCAGCAAATATACCAGGCAAGCATAAGTTCAAAGTGGTATGTACTTAAATAATACTAGGCAGGATCGTATATTTCATATAATTATGTACTTAACTTATGCTTGCCTAGTACTTTTGTTGATTATAAATGAACAGAAATATTAATTAAAAATATACGATCTTACCGAAATATTCCTTTTTTTTACGTGGTAATATCATCAAATGAGTCCTAGCCCCGGGCAGGGCGGGAGGGACTGTCACACTTAACTGACTAAAATACACGGTGTCCTTCAGTAGCCTTTTGTTTAACGGAGTCGCGGTGTACGTATGTCCCGCAACCCCGGCAAGGCTATGACCCTCTGTAGGGGGGCCCCGTCAGCGTGCTGACACTCTTTGAGGCGCGCATGGAACACATCGCGCCGTCGACCCGGGCATGGCCCGTGATCGGACAGCGAGTTCCCTTTACTCGCCGCCCGCATGCCCGCGCCTACGGTGGCCGAAGATCGTCCATCGATGACCACTGCGTCTGGGGCGGAGAGAGGACGGTGCCTTCGCTCTCACGCGTTCCGCCTCCGTCTTCGCGAGCAGTACTGCTTCGCAGAAGAAGGCGACCGCTTGCCACTCCTTCTCGCCCCGCAGCATGGCCGCGACCAATGCCGGGCGCGAGAGATCTATCACCCGCGTGAGAACACGGCGGTGCTCCGCCCATGCAGGGCAGTCCTGCACCGTATTCTCCACCGTGTCCTCCGGGTGGTCCTCGCAGTGGTGTAAACCGGGCTATTCCTCCTTCATTATCAGACACAGGAACCTCCCGAAGCTTCCGTGTCCGGCGAGAACCTTTGTCAGGTGGTAGGTGAGGACGCCGTGGGACCTATCCAGCCACTCCTCGAAGAGGGGCCTTACAGTCGCGATTGCGGCGTGCCCGTACCCCGGTTGCGACAGTCGTTCTTTCCAAACCACCCTGAGATCGCACCGGAGCTCTTCCCGCCGCGCCTCGACTTCTCGAGGCAGCGGGGATACGCCCCGACGCTGCGCCTCCACGCACCACTCGTACACGCGCAGGAGGGCAGTCGCCTCCAGATCCCAGGGCAACGATCCGGCAAGGAGGTTAGCCGATTCGCCGGCGATCGTGCGGTATCCTCAGATCATGCGGATAGCCATGGCCCTTTGGCATGCGACCAGCTTTGCCAAATTGGTCCGGGCGAATCTACCCATGCACATTTCAAAAAGGGGACATGGGCCAGATGTCCCATAACCCGATGATTGGGTTTATATTTGTTTTGTGCTTTTAATTAATTTATGTACCTATATTTCTATATGATGTTTTTTTTTCTTTTATAGAAAGTGGAACTAATGAGAATGTTGTTAATTTATTTTCGTTTCACTTGTTCCACTAAGAAGAACCATGGAACTACTGAGAAAAAAAAATCTCACTAGTTCCATGGAACAACTACGGTGGAACTAGTGAGACGAGTTCGATTAAGTTTTGTATCATCTGTTCCATTATCAAAGTCCATGGAACTACTGAGAAAAAAAAGTCTCACTTGTTCCATGGAACTAATTGCTGGTGGAACTAGTGAGAATGATCCATTGTGCCGATAGTCGTGTCGGTCCATGGCTAAATCGCCAAGAGCCTCGACCAACATCTCAGGAGGCTCTCGTTAGACAGCTGGATCAAGGGCCAGATTCAGAGAGCAGTTCTTCTGGACACACCCACACCAGCCCTGACTGCCGGTAGCTTGGACCCTGGTCCCGATACCGGCGGGCCACTATTATTTATATTTTTAAATATTTATGTTATTTTTGTAAAAATATTTAAAAATATGCTTGATAAGGTAAAAGATGAATATGGGAAATAATAATTTACTTATTTCATTATAAACAGTACTTGGGTTAAGTTATAGTTAAATGCTAAGGTTTAACAAAAATTACACAAAAGTTTTAGCATCTGATGAAAAGGTGATATTTTTTGGGTTAGGGAAGGTTCATATCTAACAGAACATGCGTCGCGTATGGTCGCGCGGTCGCGTAACACCAGAACAGACAAATGTATAGAAAAACACTTGACCGTTCACACTCAACCGATGATACGATAGTGCGTCAAATAACAGTCGATGATACACTCGACATATTTTCCGTCAGATATGAAGTCTAGCGATAATTTCGGAAAGAAATCAAAATGGCGGCCGACCGATAGAGCTTAAACGGCCCAAACCTTCAAACCCCTTTTTGTAACATCAATTGTTGCCACATAACAAAATTGAAGTGTTCTAAATCAGTAATACTTTTGATGGACAGCGTAGTAATTTCAATGAAATTCTAAATTATTCAAATAATTTTCCAAATTACCTAAGTATAGATGCTAGATAGAAATAATCAATCCGCACCCCTCCTGGAAGAATCGCGTAACTCAACTTGCGTCAATTTTTTTTTATTACTGCAAAAAATCAAGCGTTCTCTAATACACCTTCTCACAAATTTTCAAGAAGCTAGCCCCAAAAATAAGGGTACTGTCACAAAAAATGTGTATTTTTGCGACAAAAAATAAAATAGTTTTCCATGCTTATAAAGATGTATACATACATACATTTATTTATTTTACAATTTTCCCTGGGTATAAAACCATAAACACACATACCCATAACTAACACGAAGAATTCAAATAATTTTAGAAAAGTAAATAAACATACGCATTTGTTCTTGGCTACTATTGCGAAGGCGTGTCTTGCAACTCCACTTACTTACTTATTGCACGAAACTTGTTGCGGGACTGTTTAGCGTTATATATCATTACGTAGTTTCTACAAGGAGTTGTCCGAAATACCTGACGCGTAGCTGCACTTACTTCCTTACGTTTGCAAGAGGCTAATAAGAATACCTTTAAAAACTTTTAACAGGAGCACGGAATGTACGTATACTCTTAGATAATGACTCTAACCTGTGTTCCGAGAGGAAGACTGCCATCGTTGCAAGGGAACTCTCAAGATACAACATGGATATCACGGCTATAAGTGAGACCCAACTTAGTGGTATCTTTGGGAGCAGATGGGAGCAAATGGGTACATATTATTGGATTGGAAAACTAGCAGAAGAGCAAACAGCAAGCAGCTAGCGGTACTGGCATGCGTAACAAAATTACGGCATTCTTAACACAACTTCCGAAAGGAATCAGTGATCGCATAGTGAGCTTGCGCTTGCCAGTTAATGATAATTTATATATCCACCTCATCAGCATCTACGCACCAACCTAAACAGTTAATAATGATAATAAAGCAAAATTCTATCGGGACCTGCCCTGCGTTCTTACGGCAATTCCACCTCAAGACAAAATTGCCCTACTGTGTGGGGTATACGTACACGTGTTGATTACGGAGCATGGCGTGGTGTCCTTGGTCGGCATGGAGTTGGGAGCTGCAATGCTAATGGCTTGGAGCTTCTCACTGACAACACCATCTTTCACCTAGCACAAAAATATAAGACCTCGTGGATGCACCCTAGATCCAAACAATGGCACCTTATTGATTATGTATGTAAAAAACACCTGAACCACGTCTTGATAACAAGAGCTATGTGGGTTGCGGAGTGCTGGTCAGACTATTGACTTATTAGACCAAAGATGCGTCTGGTAATAAAAGCTCCTCGACGCGCAGTGCATAAGAAACCAGTGTTTGTGTTGTTTCGGTGCCAAGGTAGAAAATGCTACAGACAATGTTGATGAAGCGTGGTGTTTATATGCCAAACATCTTCATGAAAGCGTGTCATGTACTATACCAAAACCACTGAAGAAAAACCAGAACTGGTTCGATGACTTACATAGAGAAGGAAATCAAAGCATTTCTTGAAAGCCACAAACTAAAACTGAGATCTTTATCCAACACCGATAGACGAAACACGAATTTAAAATCAAGAACCGTGACTTAAAAATCAATGGTGGCTGGGTAGAGCAAAAGCATGCAACTCTGTGCTGACGCATACCAAACAGGCAGTTTTTTCGAAGGCTTGAAAACAATTTTCGTACCCAAATCAAGAAAAATAGCACCAATATCAATCTTGAATGTCTCATTAAGGAGAGACTTAGCTGATCCATCAAACTTTGGTGAATTCATGTCAGCCGTCACAAGATTGAAGAACGGTAAAACACCAGGAGCCGACTGTTTACCATAAGAGGTTTACAAATATAATGGTCCACAAATACAAAGTAGGCTCTTCGACTTAGTGCTCAAGGTATGGGAAGACGAAATTGTACCCCAAGACTGGAAGAATGCGATTCCTCCATTTGCAAAAATTACAAGGGTAAAGGTGAATTATTGGACCATGGTTCTTACAGAGACATCTATCTCCTGTCTTCTACTGTGAAGGTACTGGCTCATAACATCAATAGCCGCTTATCAAACCTAGTGGAAGAGATACTTCTAGAGACACAGTGCGGTTTTAGACCTAGCAGAGGAACTGCTGACGGCATTTTCATAGTGAAACAAATTCAAGAGAAAAACCTTGAATAAAACCGCCCTTTGTACATGTGTAACAGCGTGCCGCGCGCTCCTCTTTGGAGTGTTGAAAAAGGCTGGATGTCCTGAAAAAGGCTGGATGTCCTGAAAAATTTGTCAATATGATTCGTCAGTTTCACGAAGGTATGACGGCGAGTGTTCAACAAGAAAACGATTTCTCAGACCTAATTAATTTATCAAGCGATATGAAGCAAGGCTGTGTCATGGCTCCCACGTTATTTTCACTTTATTTCTCGGCTCTGCTAAATGATGCACTTCAGTATAGTCTTTGACAGATTCAACTCAATATTCGCACTGTTAAAAGTATCTTCGACATCTTACGCTTCAGGGCGAACTGGCGAAGATTAAGACGTCTAGGGTTCCCTTGCCTGACGCACTCTGTTGGTCTGGAAGATATCGTTATTAGCGATAAGACTACTATTGTAACCATAGAATCAGCAATTTGTATAATAGTTTTGTTTATAATTTTTGTGTTCAAAAAAATATAATCTATCTATCTATCTATGCTAATGATTTATGCTTGTCAGTTGTCCGTGTGAAAACTCTCCAAGACTTTCTTAATAACCTTCAGGCCTCCTGTTCTAGATTTGTCTAGTAATAAGTTTAAAGAAAACCCAAGTTCTAAACCAACCACCAAGGGTACGTGACGATGTCAGCTCAACCGTTAAGTTGAATTCTGTATCATTGTGTACTGCATTTTCAATATTTCGGAAGTCAAGTCTCCAATGACAATCGACTGGCGTCTGAAATTCCAACACGGACTGCTAAAGTAGCCGCCGCCTTTGGGAACCTTCACAAGCGTGTGTGGACTTTCATGACCTGAAACTGCACACGAAAACATAAGTTGATAAGGCCTTTGTTTTACCAATACTCACCTATGCCGCGGAAACCTGGTGTAGATTTAGAATAAAGCTTCTTTAGTATACAATATTATACTAGGTTTTACTTATTTTTCCTTCGGATGAGGCTGAATTCAAGGTTAGGGGTCATACGGTACTGATGGAAGTCAACAAATACTGTAACTTCATTAAAATTCGTTAATAGATGAGAGCCAAAATGTTTTAACAATAACAAAGGTATTTTTTCTGTGTTTTGGTAATTGATAGAAGATTTCCGTTTATTTAGCTATTAGGCACTTCATTTTAGATACCATAGGCTTCTACAGCACATTTTTTCTTCGCACACATATAAACATAATATAAATCGGTAAATAAGATTAAAACGCAGCAACTAAACCTTTTCTTTAATTATTATGGATCTACATAGTATTGACATACAATTTTTATACATAACAAACTGTCCCCAGTAAAATATATGTTTACGATGATACTCTTCATTATTTGAATATTTTTTTGAATAAAAAACAAGTTTATTCAGATACTCCAGCAAAACGTAGATACTTTCGCATGCATAAAGTATGTATTTATGTTTACTTAAATGAATACTTCGTGTAAAAACTACGTAAGTGATACTTACACTTTCAGACTAGCCTAAAATTGGAGCATGAATAATGGAATAATTACACTTAACGCAGCCAATGCGATACACCAAAGATAGAGACAAAGCGATATCCATTGTTACTCCGGCATCTTTTGTAACAGTTTCGGGGATTATTTATGTAACCGTATAATTCAACCATAACTCGCAGTATACATAACACAATGAAAAATCAGAAACACTATCATTTCGCCGCTGCTAAATGCCATCTTTTGATCTATAAAACATTTTCCTGGGATTTTTTTTACAATAATGAACACGTTTTTTTAAGCTCCTGAAAAGTTGGCCGAATTCACTTACCGCTTTCTTACAGGAAGGGTGCGAATCAATCTTGGTATTTTTGCCCTTAGTAATAAATATATTTTGTAATTCAATAGTTTTACCTAGAAATAACAAAACGATAATGACTAAATTCTCAATAATTAGTCTATTACCTAAGTATAGATGTTAGATAGAAATATGTAATCAATCAATCTATGTGTTTTGCCCTTAGTAATAAGTAGATTTCGTAATTCAATAGCTCGACCTAAAAATAAAATAAACGATCATGAGTAAATTCTCAATAATTAGACTATTACCTAAGTATAGATGCTAGATTGAAAGGGCAACTCGCTGTCCGACCATGGTCCATGGACACGCGCGCCTCAAAAAGCGTCAGTATAATGACAGGGCCAACCTTTAGAGGGCCAGAGCCTACCGGGTTTGCGGGACATACGTATACCAAGACTCCGGTACACAAAGGGCTACCGAAGGACACCGTGGATTTTAGTCAGTACAAGTCTGACAGTAAGGGTAGAAGGACTCATTTGATGATTTTACCACGATAAAAAAAAATATCAATCAATATTTATGTTTTTGTCCTTAGTAATAAGTATATTTTGTAATTTAATAGTTTTACCTAAAAATAAATAAACCAATCGTGACTCAGCATACCGAAAAAGGGTGTTCATTCATTCGCGAACAGTGAATTTAATGATCCGTTCTGAACTATAAAAAGTAAAAGTTGTGCAGTCATGGTTCTACGTAAAGCCTTTAGGCAAAATCATACCTATAGGCAACGGCATTACAACGCACTTTTGTATGTTTCGTAACACAGATCAACGCGTGAGTTCGCGTTGTACCACACCGCATCAAAAGTGGCTTACAACGCAAAATAGCATATTTGTGTTGCGTTTCTGACATCACCGGATGTCTAGTCTGTGTCTGCATTTACTTGCTGTTACTATCAGCCTGTTTCATCCCACTATTGGGCAAAGGCCTCTCCTCATGACTTCTAACTATTTCGATCTTAGGCTAGTGTGAGTCACTTGTTGTTAGTTTTGCCAGCATTTAATCAAGCATAATTCATAAATTTACAATTACAACTGTAAAATATAGCAATAACCGCAATTTTCTGTAAAGTCACAGTGTAAAATTTTTCTCCCATCCTCCCCTGTGTGTTTAGAGTCTTATGGGAAAAGTAGTGCCATCATCCCCTTTAGCACTACCTTCGAGATTTAAAGAGACATCCATAGTTACACAATTTGCAAGTTGCACGAAATTATAGTTTGCTGCCATCCGCTCTGTGCCTTTGTGTCTTCAAAGGGCAGATGAGAAAAATAATGCCACAGTCTCATTTACCATAAAAGTGGCTGTTAACACGTTTCTGCGTCTATAAAGTGTCTGATGGGAAAGTAATGCCCTCATTCTGTTTATCACCAGTATCAGTATTCAAAGGGTTTACTACCTCGGCCTTGTCTCTTCAGAGGGTCATATGGGAAAAATAGTTTCATCGTCCCCTTAACCTACATTTTCGGTGTAAATATAGTTGCTTAAGCCCCAGAACTAACATCAATATTTCAAACTTAGCGCGTTAGGGTGCCTCCACCAGAGATAGCTATGCAGCGAACTGCGAGAATGTAAAAGCTGAGCTACGAAACAATTTGACCTTTTACACTGCTTAGCTGAGTTAAATACTTTCCACCATATTGCTATGCCATGTGCACCAATTAACATGATTGGTGGATTTCAAACGCATCCATAAAAACGTAGCATAGCACATCTCTGGTGGAAAAGCAGCCTTATTCTATAGGCACAACGTCAATGACGTCACAACATTTTTACGTGCGTCAACCCTTTGATTTTGTTATATTTTCATGCTCTGTTGCGCATGACCATCATAATTGATGAACGATACACTTGACCGAGGAGTGCTCGTGAAAATTGACCGATTTTTAATTGGTCTCGCCTTTACTTAACACTGGCCGCTTATTTTTTTTTTCTCTTACAAAAGAGGCCGTATTCGTGATATTTCTAAAGCTGGAACGCGCGAGTTTATGTGACATAAATTGGACTAATTAGAAATAAAATTACTTACCTTTATGCGCACAGCTGTGAAGTGGAATTCCGTTTTTTTCTTGATAACTACAATCTCGGGGTTTCTAATTCGAGAGTGGATAGGTTGCTTCTAGATAAGCATACTTCACCGTAGACCACATCATCACCATGAGGTAAGATAGTGGTCAAACGTGAGTTTAACGCTTAAAAGAAAAAAATGATTTACTCTTTAGGTATGCTGCGTAGTCTATGACCAGAATTATAAAGTAAACTTAAGGGCGCATAACCAGAAAGTTGGCAACGTCGCTAATAGCTGTCAAATAATCCCAAGTTTTAATTAATTTGGCAATGTTACTGTATGGAAATAAAAAATTAGGCTCTGTAGTGCACTAGAAACTTGATATAGAAATGCACACTGAATTTGATATTGTAGCCGTCTCAGGTGTATAAAAGGCATTTGGAAAGTTTCCAAATACTTTTTCTACGTCTTAAACTGTGTATTCAGCGTTACGATATTAATTATTGCATTCCCTAATCAATTTTTTTGTGCACTACAGAGCGATGTTTCTTATTTTCATACAGTAAATTAGCAAGATTAATTAAAACATGTAAATATTTGACAGCCATTTGCAACGTTGCCAGCTTTCAGAATACGCGCTCTTAATGAAGAGAGATGATCGTAACAGAATTTTGTAGTCATTTATGGAAACTATGGAAAGTATCTCGACAGTTTTATTTACTTTCATACAAGGAAAAGCAAGCTGCGTTCATTTCTTATTAATTAAGTTTAAATTGAAAAAATGAAAGATAAAAACATTGTTTGATTAAAAAGTAACAGATTATTAGTAATACATTAGTAGGTACTCTTGTTTAATTTTTAGGAAAATAACGGGATTACATTATTTTGTCTAAGTTAAACCTCAGTCGCCTTTCTAAATATTAAGGCTTTTTTGCAACTATAATAAAGCGGCCAAAGTATCGTAAGAAACAAAAAGCCAAAATCCAAAGAGTTCTTAATTCAAAAAAAACTCCAAATGTACACGTTACGTATTCGTCGCGCATTCGCGTTAAGGGCTTCTTTCGAAAACACAAACGTAAAACTAAAGAGTACCAACCATTCCAACTAATTTTGCAGCAATCAGACGAATCTGTTGTT
>JAPNUC010000040.1:0-73765 GCA_028554685.1 Agrotis ipsilon | reverse complement strand
TTAGTGGGAGTCTCAATAAGATCACTCGTTGAACTGGATCTCCGTTTTAAGTGCCGCCTGCATTAATTTATTTTTTCACTCTTTATTACTGTGCTAATACGATGATGAATTGTATTGGTACGACTGGTTATGGACCTCATGTTCATCCCATTTGATATTAAACTTGGTTTATTGTCGTTGGTCATCATTTTGTTGACGCGAAGTATAGTATTTAACACAAATGGATCGAGGCGTTACAAGGCACAATGGCAATGAAGAAAATGACTTGGCTAGAGTTTTTGCAAATTTATCGAACTAATATTTGGAAGCTTTTGATTTGTAACAACAAGATTTTTCAATTATTGGTAGTTATTTATTTTGTTTTCTTACATAATATTGTTCCTAGTAATTCCATTAATGTGTTCATAATTTGGCCCAGGTCTCGATATATTTTATGTAAGCTTGCTTTAAACAGTAATTAGGTTTTCTTATTCTTTCATTCATAAACCCACACGTTTTATCCATAGGTGAGAAGACAGCAACACCCAGACAGTCTAATGTTGCTGCGAAACTTCTAACACTTGTTTACAAATGTATATGTGTATTTTTTTTTTGATTTTTCGTTCGTTTTGATGACATTATTTTTTCTCTTTTCACAGATTATTCCCCAACAGTCGATACATTTTCCCCGCATTCCTCTGCTCTTTGGTTTTGTTGCACTGCGTATTCTGACGTCATCAACAAGTTCAGTGAAGAGGTAAATATTCTCAATAATACTTATAATTTCGCCTCGCGATTACTTAGATGTTCTTCGTCGAATGTTTCCGAAGACTTCTAACTTTGCTAGTACATTACATGATTAACAAGTTTCTGTTATGTTAAGTTCCGTCATCCGTAACAATGTTATTGTGTTTAAGTATTTACCGAATCATCCATAACAATATTATTTTATTTACTCGGCTATAAGTACTTACTTTGTTCGGGATGAAAGGTCCGTCTCAGTTGTACATCCAACAAGCATTTTCGACTTATCAGTTCAGTGGTTTCTGTTTGAAAAAGGTAACAAACAAACAACACTTACAACCGTAAAAAAAATGCGGCCACGGATGCGGGCGCAGCGCCTATCGATAGTGTAATCATTACATCATATCAAATGCATTAAAAAATGTAGTAACACAATTTTTCATGAATGGTTGCGCAGACTCTAAGAAGCTATATCTGTCAAATTGTACTATAATTAAATCTTAGTTCGGACTCGTTGTCAAACGTCGGGTCATTAAGGGCGAAACCACGGGTTTCGTGCTTAGAGGCTAGGCCTCCTGATTAGGGATCATGCTCGGGTTGACGGCGAGTCGTGTGCCACGCGCTCCTCATCTCCTACATCTGACAGGACTTCACAGAAGGTCATTGCCTGCCGGAGTTGCGGTACTGTTCGCAGGTTTACCGTATGCACAAAAACGTGGCTCAAGATACTGAATTTTCTACACTTTAGGGCTGATTTTTTCAATTTATCTGAGGAATAAAAGTCGCGGATTGACAGCTTTCTATAGATATCTTATCATACCTAGTATTGGAATCAAATCTAGCAGCTCACCAATTTAGGACCCATTAATATTAGTAGCTCATTTTTATAGTGGTGCAACTGGGCTTCTCCTAGTTGTAATATCCCTTTTGTGCCTATTGACACCTATTGGCCTTGTTTTGTTCGTCTCCTGCTTGCACGGAGGGAAGTGGAAACATATTTTTCCTACTCCTCCACTATTCTTTTCTGATTTAATTCGTTGCAGGATCCAAGACAGGTAAATTCACTTTCCGGGACACGTCGGGCTTCATTGTCTCGGCGCTTTTCTGGTGGTTGCCACTGTTGATTCTGGCTCTCAGGAGTTGCAGTGGTTTGGGAATAGTGTGTTGTTGTCCCAATAAAAAAAGCTCATCTATAGAAAATATCTCAAACGGCTATTTTTATTACTCAGATAAGTTATCTGACTATTAAAAAATTTGCCTAAATACCTATTACATTCTTTTTATTTTTCAGGAGGAGATGCAATTTTTGGTCATGGTTTTTCTAGTAACCTTGTGGTTTATCAAGGATATATTTCTAGTAGTCGTACAATGCGTACAGTGCGAGAAGTTTTTATGCGGCCTTAGAAGAAGCTGAGTCTGTGTGCATACAAACGTTTGAAGAAAAAAAACTCTCTAGGTGAGGAAAAGATATGCCTAAATACTCCTGAATGCGAAACAGTATGACAGGGGTGTGCATACGCCACAATGCACGCCACAATTGTGGTTATAACACCCCTCTTTGAGAAGTGTCTAGAGAGGTAATGACGCCACAGTGTCGGGTTCGTCACCTTCTGCCTGACGCTGTTCCTCACGCTGACAGGCTGGATACGGGGTTTCTGGAAGTTCCTTGTGGCGGATTGAGAGGGAAGAAAGCCTAGCTAGCCTTATATGGGTAGCACCATAGGTAGTGTGTGTGTCCTGTATCGAATAAATGATTTTCTATTCTATTTTATATTGTGCGGATCGACCGGGGGACACGATGGTGATCTGCCGCCGAACCGCCGTGTCCTCACGGAGGCGATAGGTGCCTAGTATGCGCTTAAGGTGGCTGGAACCATTGGCAAGTGAGACACTAATGATTAATCCGCTTTTGTTGCAGACCATGAAGAAACTCTCAGCGAGAATGTCATACTGGCAAACCGTGCTTTCTCAGTAAGATGACCGCGTGTGACCTGTTCTACATCGATGCCTTCCGTGCGATAAAATGATGGGAAATTCTACCAGTTATATCGTGTTTTCTGCAGTCAGCTTTTTGTAGATGGGACTCCGTTATCATCATCCTCATCCTGTTAAATGTTTAACTATTGGAGCACAGGACTGGTTTTTAACACGCTTTTATTGAGCTGCGATTACTAAGGGGACATTTAGCGGTTTTGTTTAATGTCGTTTGTTTTCGCTCGATATTATTTTATCTTGTTTCTATCTACAACAAAGGCTAGTAGTCCCGCGGACACGTAGATGTCTAAAGATACGTCAGGCGACATTACACGCGACTCTATCCGTCTTACTACAAAAAATTTAATCAGCGGTTGAACACTTGTCTAAAAAAGTGTCAACTGCTAACTGCAAAGGCGTTTGACGTTGATATAAGAGCCGTTTTGTACTTAAACTTTTTTATAGACAAGAGTTCAACTGTTGTTTAACTGTTTGCAGTAAGACGGAACATTTCGTGTCGAGCGACAGACACGGGATTCTCTCTGGTTCTACTGTTTTATTTAAGAAACTATTCTGTCATCTATTTCTTTTCTTTTTTTATTGTACATATAATTAAAGTTTTTAGTTACAGTTTATTTATATATTTTTTTATTTAATAAAGCCAGTACTTGATTAACTTGTAAGTTAATAAACATTATAAGTATAGAATAGATCAGAAATAGTAGCCAGATGTTACACATGTTCAATAAATTAGTTGCCATGAGCCCTTGTTCTGAACTTGACCGATTATTTCCCATTACAATACACATGATTGGTTCAATTGATTTTTATTATTTTGACCTGTTAGAGCCTCGCCTGTTGTTTTCCGCGCAAATCAATCACCCGAGGTTAGGCAACATTTCCTTAGAACCCATTCTTACGAAGATATTTTTGTCGAGATTTTCACATTTTTTTGACGAAAATATCCATAAATAAAAAACAATGTTCGATCTTGGTATCAATCTGGGTTTGGAATAAAAAATGACGGCGATGATCGAGTGCTCTCAGTCTTTACAGAGAAATTTCTAAAAGACTTTTTTGACGCTTTTCATTACCACTGCTCTCAAAACGGTGAAGGAATAAAGTGATAAAACTGGCATGTCTTAGAACCAAAACGTCGAAGATATTTGACATCTACCAACGCGCACTAGACCTCGTGTGGTGAATATGGCCCACACGTAACCACACATGGTCTATAAAGAACACACAAGGCCATCTAATCCCAAACTAAGCAGAGCTTGTGTTATGAGTACTAGACAACTGATAAACATACTTATATATTTCTAAATACATACATATTATAGATAAATAACACCCAGACACAGAACAAATGATCATGGCTCATCACACAAACATTGTCTTGTGTCTTGAACCCACGACCCCTGGCATAGCAGTCAGGGTTACTAACCACTAGACCAACAGGCCTGTCAAATGTCGTTTTGATTTTGACAGTTTTTTTAGTTTTCATCAGATGTTTATTCTTTATTGTGGACGGCATTTGTCTATCAATTTGGTTTTCTTTTCCCACGGTTTGATAAAATATCGGATATTTGATTGAGACCCCTTGAGATAGTTAATTTCCGACTTCCATTTGAGTGAGTCCGAGGGCAAAAGTATGATTCGTATTGCTAATAACAATATCTAAAATACAGAATTGATTAAATGTGAAATCTTGTGAAGAGGAAAATTGATGAAAAATCAATGTATTTCGTTTTCTTTGTTGTCTGTGATCACCATAATATTGTACACGATTTTCCTTTTTACACATTTTTATAAATAAATACTTTTTACAATAAATCCGACAGTATTTTTACATTTAATTCCGACGAAAAAATGGAGGAAGTTGGATGTTCAGATAGTTCAGTAACTTTGTTTCCTGATGTTACGGGGTAGTTTGCGTTAATCTTGTAGTCCTGATTTTTTGCAGACTTGTTCACGATGTTAGCCCAACTTAGTTAAAAATCGACAAAACTGAACTAAGCTTATTTTTTTTATATTTTACGAATGTACCCCCTAAAGGCTGATTTTTCAACGGTCAGATGTTCCGTTCATTGCAGTAACAATTTTTATGTTTTCCCTCTAGTTCAGCGCCATCTATCCATCGACTAGGAAAAAAATAAAAAATAAAATCCCTTTGTCACAGTTTTCGAGATAAAGATATTTCATAATTAAACTAACCCATTTTATTGAACTCTCTTTTTTCACTTACTTACATCGTTTCACATAATGTACCATCTCAAAATGAATGATGTAACAAGGTTACTGTTATAATTTTAGCGAAAAAAGAGTGTCCATTGGAGTTTCTTGCCCGTTCTTCTCCTTAGCGATTACTCCTTGGAATGGGCACCTCGTACTTTCATAGTGGGACTGGGATTGTAGCATTATTGTTATTTTTATACTACTTCAATTGTTTTCCGACAATTCAAAAGTAATAATATTCCACAAACTATCACATAACGCCATTTAGTCCCAAACTAAGCAGAGCTTGTGTTATGGGTACTAGACAACTGATAAACATACTTTTATATTTCTCAATACATACATGTTATAGATAAATTACACCCAGACACAGAACAAAATTATCGTGCTCATCACACAAACATTTTGTCCTGGGTGGGAATCGAACCCACGACCTCCGGCATAGCAGTCAGGGTCACTAGACGGAGATTGTAGCACCATTACTATTTTAAACTAATTTGCCTTTTTGACAAGTCAAAAGTACCTGTAACTGGCCTTGAAATAAATTATTTGATTTGACTGTTACATTATAATGCAATACGAGAGTCTTGTCTTCGCATTAGTCATTATTGACATTACAAAATACCGTGTTACCATCTGCGGGAAAATCCGCTGTTATCAGTTGCATATAATTACAATTACACGTAGATTGATCTTGAGGTCAGTCGTCTGTGATGTGATAAGAAACCGGGCACAGGGGATTCCTTTCTGCTGAAAGTAAGTTTTTTTTTTAAAGTTTCTATTATCATAATTTTATCCTCGTCTTTTTATAAGCTTGTCGATGGTAATTGATTCTCGGTATACAGCATCGATATCGAGATTGATAGAACAGTATCTAAAAATACAGGCTCCGACTTAAAATTTGTAGGTCACGGGTGCAAACTCAGCCAGGCCCATTCATCATCATCACCCACAGCCCGTCTTCACCCACTGCTGGGTATAGGCCTCTCTTTGTTTGTGCCAAACTCCACGGTCTTGCGCCAGTCTTGTCCAGGACACTCCCGCCAGACGCATTACTTTGTGTAATTTTATTTCATCACCACTGCTCGCCAAAACGATGAAGGAAAACATCACTAGGAAACCGGTATGTCCTAGAACCAAAAATTCGAAGACATGCGACATCCCCCAACCCGGACATGGGCCCGCGTTGGTTGATTATGGCCCACTCCCTCTCACAGAGAAGAGGCCTGTGTTTCAGCAGTGGGAATAGGGACTCATGATGATTACCATACGACGGCATCAGGGTTATTCTACTCTGTTTCATCTGGTTGAAATCAACCGGTGAAAAGCAGAAAGTGGACTCATTTGGTTTTGTCCTTATTTCACCGGGTGACTTTTCTTCTATACAGTCTTTGGTATGTAGCATACAGCCAGCCAAAGGGTGCATTAATACATATAAACAAGAAAACATGTTGGAAATTGTTGTCTGGAACTCTGCAGTCAACAGAAAATCTCAGAAATACCAAGTGCTAGTAGTTTTAAATTTTGCAGGACGAACGAACACACATCAAAAAAAGTTTGTGTTCTTTGCGAAATCTTTTTTGTTACGGTAGATTATATTATGATTTCATCTCATTTATAGATTTCTATTTAAAACTATAGATTTAGAATATAAAACAATAAAAGTTCATCTGTATTTTATAATTTTTTTAATGTCTCCAAAGGGATCTTACGACATTCGACTCTTATGGGGTTGTTGGTGCTGATAGTTCTTATGAAACTTAGTTACTGTGAGAGATAATTTTAGATTTTCCAAAAGCACCCCATAAAATGGGTGGTCGGGTGTAGAAATTCATACAGGAAAAGTTCAACATTCGCGAGTACGAAGTCGCGGGCGGAGTGTTAGTAAACAATAACTTCTTAAAATTGACTGCAACAAAAACTGACTTTTGACTGAAGTGTTCTTTGAAATCCTTTGTGTAAAAACTGCATAACAGTACCGAAACAAAGATATATGAGCAAGATGAAGACACAAAGGAGGAAAATGATCGCGACCGGGGAATCCTGCGCATCGAGCGTATTCTGATCACGGCTGTACGTGAATCGAATGTGCGTTTGCGCCGATTGTCTTAAGCAAGTGCATATTTTTTAAACGTTCCTCCTTTACTAAGGTGTGTCTTCGGTGTCGTGGTTTGCGTTAAAAAAAATATCACTTCAACGCTGTGTGCGCGACAGGGCCGCCTAGAGTTCACATTATTACACCTTTTAATGAGGCCTCCCACCCCGGGCAGGGCGGGAGAGACTATCAGACTTGTTCTGACTAAAATCCCCGGTGACCTTCTATAGCCCTTTATGTTCTGGGGTCACGGTAATGGAATAAGTCCCGCGAACCCGGATATTATTATACCTAGATATTTTTTGTTTTTAAAATGTTAATTTTCGGGATGATTTATTTATAAAAATAAATAAAAGGTTGTGATGCATATTTGATCTGCTTCCGATTTGATTGGAAACTGATGAAACCGCATTCTAAAAAAGCACAAAATGAGTTGTAAATAACTTTTCATTATTGAAGTCGGTAACTTTTTTGTTTCTTATTTATTTGACTTTTTTGCCAACGCCTTCCGAAAGAAAAAGTTATTTTGCACATTTTTGTGTTTTTTTACGAAGTCACTTTAAAGTTTTTTATTTACTCTTTTTATTGGCTACAGACGTAAGTATCTGCATAGATATGAGATAGCAGCAATCGTCGAAATTTTGTAACGAAAATGTAAAAAAGTTTTTAAAAGAATTATCGAAATCGGTCCAGGCGTCATCGAGAAATCTAGATTTTTAGTACTTACACCTCTTTTGAAGTCGCTCAGAAATGCTAAGCAGATAGACGTGGACAATAAAACATGCATTATGCAATTTATTGCAAATTCTAATGCATTTTAAATAAACAACTTTTTCCTTATATCAAAGGAAACCTGGAATTTCTATCAATAAATTGATTGCAATTACTTATTGATTAATAAGCCTATACGCATGTGAGGAAAATATGGTTATTACATTATTACAGACTGATTGCACAAAATTCCCAGAATGAAGATTATTTTTAGTACTCGATACACGTGTCTGGTATTTTTGTTTATTTTCACACTACTTGCTCGTAAATGTCATATTATACGTCAGGCAAACCTACTGTAAAGCATGACATTATTCCCCCTCGCTCGAGCTGGGAATAATATATGTACTGAATTTCATTATTCCCGTGGGAATAATGTGATTTGAATTTGGAACCTCGAAGATAACCGTATGAAAATTTTCATTATGGAGTTCGTATCAGTAATGGCGGCCGCTGGCAGCAACAGCTGATCGCTTACAGTGGTGCCAACTTCACGTTCGAATGTTGTCGTACCACATCAAATTTCAAAAATCGAATTTATTTCCTCGCAGTAGGTGTGAAAAGCAGAGTACGCTCCTCGGGAGTAAAGCTGCCTTGTCTTGGGCTGACTTGAATCCCTCGCTTCACTAAGGATTCTTAACTTAATTCCCTCGTTTCACTCGGGAATTAACACTCGAACCTCCTCGCTGCGCTACGAAGGTTCACCCCAGAATCCTTAGTGTCGTTTCGGGATTCAATACGCCCGTGACATAAGGCAATGCTTTACTCCCTTGGTGCGTAATCTACTATTATTTATATATTTAAGGTACACCAACAGCAAAACATACAATGTAGTGATTAAAAACAAAAATAAAAACTTAGTGCTGGTATGTAAGCCTATGACAGGTATACGCAACATTTATCATAAAAATATTAAATTATAATTATAGGACAATGGGCAAAAATGTATGGAACTTGGTCCAAGATCCTCCACTGATGACTCCTATGGGAAATGAAAGCATATGGTTGTGACATCATTCTGGCAAGAGATTATCAAAATCCGTCCGGGGGTTCCTTTTTTATTTTGTTAAGTGACTACCTAACCTAACCTAACATTGCCTATCCTGACCTAACCTAACCTAACTTTTTTGTTCAGCTGTAATGATGTCTGACACATACTTAACCATCTCGGAAGGCGGTTGGCTTATGTGTGACCTACACCCACTAAAAATATCAACGGGACCTTAAATAGCTAACCTAACCTAACTTTTTTTATTCAGCTGTAAGTGATGTCCGACACAATGTTCAATGTATTGTTCAACTGTGGATGATGAGAACCATCTGGGAAGGCGCTTGGCTTATTTCGACTTACCTCCACCAAAAATACCAATGAAACCTTAAATAGCTAACCTAACCTAACAATATCAACAGGACCTTAACATAACTTATGTGTTGGGCATCATTGAAAATAAGCCAACCGCCTTCCCAGATGGTTCAGTATGCATTGGGCATCATTTATAACTGAACTAAAAAAGTTAGGTTAGGTTAGCAATTTGAGGTTTCATTGGTATTTTTGGTGGAGGTATCTCGAAATAAGCCATTCTCCTTCCCAGATGGTTCAGTATGTGTCGGAAATCATTTACAGCTGAATAAAAAAAGTTAGGTTAGGTTAGCTATTTATGGTTTCGTTTGATATTTTTGGTGCAGATAAGTCGAAATAAGCCAACCGCCTTCCCAGGTGGTTCAGTATGTGTCTGACATCATGTACAGCTGAATAAAAAAAGTTAGGTTCGGTTAGCTATTTAAGGTCTCGTTGGTATTTTTGGTAGATGTAAGTTACACATAAGCCAACCGGCTTGCCAGATGGTTCAGTATGCATCGGGCATCATTTACAGCTGAAAAAAAAAAGTTAGGTTAGGTTAGCTATTTAAGGTCTCGTTGGTATTTTTGGTAGATGTAAGTCACACATAAGCCAACCGCCTTCCCAGATGGTTCAGTATGCGTCGGGCATAATTTATAGCTGAACAAAAAAAGTTAGGTTTGGTTAGGTTAGGTAGTCACATAAACGCCTATAAAAAAAGAACCCCAGGACAGATTTTGATAATCTTTTGCCAGAATGATATTACAACTATGTTCTTTCATTTCCCATAGGTGGCATCAGTGGAGGATCTTGGACCACTTTTGCCCATTGTCATTTATTAAAATTAATGAAAATTAATAGAAATTTGTTTAAAGTATCTCTAAGTTTCAAAGTTGTATCTTGAAAAATCACAAAGTTATAAGCTTGTTATGTTACTTGATTTTCCGTTCAAAAGCATGCTCATTTCGCAGCGGTTCGCAGTTCGCTTCTGCATCGTGCACTCATTGATAATAGTGTGGCAATACGTTCCTAACTTACCGTACGGTGATTGTATTGCAATTTTTTTTTATTACTTGGTAAAATCATCAAATGAGGCTTCCCCCACCCAGGGCAGGGCGGGAGGGACTGCCCAGACTTATACTGACTAAAATCCACGGGTCTTTCAATATTACTTTACGTTCCAGGGTCACGGTGATTGAGTCCCGTGACCCCGACAGGCTTATGCTCTCTTTGAGGCACGCGTGGAACACAACGCGCGTCGACACGGGCATGGTCCATGGTCGGACAGCGAGTCGCCCATTACTCGCTGTCCGCATGCCGCCTATGGTGGCCGATGATCGTATGCCGACGTCCGACGCCGTGGGTGTCGCCGTGGGTGTTATTGTAATTAACTGGAGACATAAATTAAAATATTTTAGAAAAAAATACGAACATTATATGTGTTTCAACAACACATCACTTATTATGAAGAAGCGATCCAAATTTCAGCCTTTGACGCTAGTTAATTAACTCTTTACCTTCATATATCCATAGTACAAACCAGGAGTCCACCTTTCACCTCTATGCAGACAGCGCCTCTGCGCCTGTGAATGTCAAGTTTGACAGTTCACGTCATAGCATCTAAATTTTAGCGCGAAACGGACGCAAAATTTTTCCTTGTCTTTAATTTTCATGGAAAATTAGTAAAATTTCAGTTAAACTGTACAGAAAGTATTTAAAAGTGCTCGGAAAAGTGTTATATTGTGTTCACTCCGATTGTGATTCAGTATTAGATCGAAACGAAGATTTAGATCTTCGTTTTCAGAAATGTCTTGTCGATTCTGATAGGAAGCAAAATTCCTTTCAAGTTACTTGTTATCCTCGAAGGATAAGTGGTTTAGATGGCACCGTCTTCTGTGTCGGCTTATTTACCGAACATAAGGTTTGTGACGACAACGATTTCTAGCGCTCCTCAGATTGTGTGAGTTGGAACGAGGTGAGTGGTATATTTAATGTTATACGTCTCTCAACTCGGGGTTGGAATGTATATAGCAGCAATGGTGTGAGAACAAAGAAAATTTTCGTAGAAATTTTCAATAATCCCTTATTACGACTGACCCAACCCGGAATCACTGTGTTGTTAAACAAAGTTCAAAGTAGCGATTTCTGGCTTGTGATTCTAGCAGAATGATAATGGTGAATAAAGCATATTGCTTTTCCTTAAATGAAGCTTGTGTCTAAAGACCACAAGACTTTCAGTGTAAAACATGGTGCTAGTAGGAATTATTCCTCAAGTAATTTCTGAATGTCTGGAGTAACTAAAACTGCTTGACATACTCCAACATGAAAACTAATTCTTGGATTATTAATACAGAAACCTTGCAGTCTCAGTCACTTAGCTATAGCACAATCAAAAGTGTATAAGTAGTAACACTAAACGAGTATGTATATGCACTTATACCTCTGCGGAGGGAGGTTTTTATACAGAACCTAAAACAGCTGTGAGTAAGCCTATGCCTGTGCGGAGCCAGTTGCTAAAACATCTGTATTGCTTACTGTGCTAAAAAGCTTCCTACTTATTTATAAATGATGTCTGAAAGTACAATCAGAACATCTCGGTGAGAGTTCTATCTATGGATCAAAGAACCCACATGATGTTAATATTTCTTGGAGCCATTGTCTGATATAATGACAATTATAATTTTTTTATTTAATTTAAAAGCTAATAATAATATGGACACATTCATTGAAATATAGAATTATCTATGATTTTTGTACTATTTATCTATATCATAACTAGGCCATCTCTGTAACAGATCCAAATAAGAGAACAATCAATAACAAATTAATTGATGGCATAAATATAATACAAAAGTAAATAATTTAAGATATCTTGGCAGTTTACTAAAATATTAATTACCAATATACTAAAATAGTGCTAAAACCTAATTGACATATATTACTCTATGTGACTATAAGTGTGTTGACACAGTGTTGTCTGTGTAACAGATTTTATTTTTGTTCAGTCTTACAAGTCTTACCGTTTACAATCACCAATTACAATGGTGCATTGGTTATAAATTAGATTATTAAAATATAGCACACTTCTAATTCCTGAAAGGATGGGCAGTGATGTAAATATAAGACAATTATCATAGAGTGCATGAACTTTTAGTGAAATTGATGATCAATTTCAAATGTTGTTGATGATTTATACAAACCTGTTTTGTTTATAATGAAGATTATGACAGAAGGTCAAATCCTTTTTATATGAGAGTTGAGTAAAATACACTTGAGAGCAATAAAATCGCACACCTTGACTTTTTTTGTAAAGACAGTTTTTTTTCATGGATCTGAATAAATATTTAAAAAAACACATACACCAATTGAAAGTCTACTTCATTACCTTTCTAATGATATCAAATATCAGTGTCAAAAATACCCATAAGAGGATGTATGGCATAAAACCCAACAAACGGGTAAAATTACTCAATTTCGCTTATGATAAATTGAAAACCAAACTCAAAATTCTTGATCAATTTGTTTATTAATACGGTGTATTTGCTGTTTTTCCCTCCCCTAGCCTGAATTACAGCTCTTAATCGGTTTTTCATGAACCGTATTAATTGTACCATGAAATCTTGCGGTATAGGGTTCCACTCCTCTTCAATGGTAAGTTGAAGCTCTCGGAGGCGCGTAAGAGCAGGGCTTCCTGCTCGAACTCTTCTTTTTAAATCATCCAAGACATGCTCAATCGGATTGAGATCAGGACTACGAGCTGGCCACTCCATCGAGGCGATTCCAACCGTCTTCCATGTAGTCGCAACCTGTTTCTAGCGACATGCGGTCTCGCGTTGTCGTGCATTAGGAGGAAATCTTCTCCCATAAGCCACGCAAGCGGCCTCACATGTCCTTCGAGAACTTCTTTACGTATCGTGCAGCCGTCAAACCTCTCGATCTTGGGCCGGTATTCGCTCCAGTGATGAACACAAAGTCAGTTTTAGTGTCCAACATTATGCCACCCTAAAACATACACGATCCACCGCCAAAAGCCACACGTTCGCTTATGCAGCATTGTGAAAATCGCTCTGATGACCCTCTGTAGACCCTTGAGCGTCCATCATGACCATGTAGTGTCATTCTGCACTCATCAGAGAACATAACAGACCGCCATTGGTCATACGTCCAATTTAAATGTTCCCTGGCAAATTGTAGTCGAGCTTGTCGGTGAGCTGTGGTCAATTTGGGACCATTTGCTGGGCGATGTGAAGTCAATCCTGCTTCACCAAGTCTTCTTCTGACTGTCCAACGACTTATGCTGACATTGCGAACTTCTCGAAGCTCTGGTCCCAGTTTGAACCGCATTCTGTTGCCGATTTTCTCAAAGACCTCGAGACAAGAAAGCGGTCATCACGATCTGATGTTCTTCGTCGCCTGCCAGATCCTGGTCGCCGAATGTAGCCACCGGTCTCTTGAAACCTCTGGTACACACGACGAACAGAGTAGCGGCTCAAATTTAGTCGTCGAGCAACTTCACTTTGATTGAGGCCTGCTTTGAGCAAGGCAATAACTTGAGCGGCTTCTGCGGGTGTTGTATCCATATTTTTTCCGTATGTTTTCAGTAGAGATGTTATCACGTTGACCTTAGGTATGCAACTGATTAGAATTCCTAAAAAAACCGACCCTTGTATACATGCGGATAAGGGGTGCAAGTAGTGACAATGCTAACGTGAAAAAAGTGGGTGAATTTGGGGAATTTGGTGTACGGCTGGTTTCTGTAAGTTACGTGAACGTCAATGATTTTAATTTTGTGTTTTTTTAAAGCTAAGATTGTATTCTTTAATTTTGCATAATTATTTATTACCCAATATCTTTAGATTTAAGAAAAAAAACAGTTTATAAACCAAATTACAAGGGGTGTGCGATTTTATTGCTCTCAAGTGTAGCTTGTTTAAGCTTTTGTGATGTATGCATTACTTACCTATTTGGGAAATAGGTCATGCCAATCAAGTCTGAGATACTTTTAGGATTAAAGGTATGAAAATTGTCAGCTTGCTAACTATTAAACCAGTTAATTACTGACAAAGAATCCGTTAGTATGAGATATCTGCATTTCTGTTTATTGTTTTGGATTGTACCTGTAAAGTTTTACATGGATAGCTTAATCATTATTAAGACCCTAGGATAGTGAAAATACTAAGGAACCCAATCTGTGACAGCAGATTATGTTGCGAAGTTATTAAGACTTTCAAGGATAACTTGTATTGCCCCCTATAAGCTTATTATTAGTATGGTGGCATTAAACAAATAAATCTGAATTAATTATTAAGTAAAAACTAAACCATGTGGCTCTCTTCTATATTGCCTAGGTGGCGCTACGAGTTTGCCAAGTGGTGTGCTTGTGATACCATGAGGTTATCAATGGACCCACTCAATTTCCTGAGATATGGGTAGGGTAACATCCTTTTTTGTCCGCACAGCGTGTGAAGAAAAGGTGAACCCATAATACCATTTCTCTTCAGAAACATAAAGATATCATAGACTTTAGATTCAGCTCAAATCCAAGTGTCAGAGAATATGTCCATGTTGGAGATTTAAAGGAAAATGTGACGGACACTCTTCTGCCTATTAGTAGTCAACTGATTGACATGGGCTATCCAAACGCACAATTCAGCTTATGAAACTTGATATCTAGTGCTCTTGAATGTGAGATGCAAATTGTTGAGGCTAGCAGATTGCTGAATATCACTCTGACAGCGGTTTCCCTCCCGGGGAGGGTTAAGAAATTGAAATCTCTTACCACCTACCTACTAGGAACAGATAGCCAGATTGGCTCCTGTTGCCTCATGCCCTCAGGCCTCGGAGGCTATGTTTTTCAAGTGGGGTGTCCCAAAGTGACCATGTTCGTGCTAGTCAAGTTGGCCTGTGAGCAAACTGCACGTACCAAGGGACTGAACTCATGGATTTTCGAGCTTTACGTATTGTATAATGGCTAATGATGAGTCATTTCAAGTTGTTGGAAAATAATGATTAATTGTTCCATTCTGAACTGTGTTGTGTTCCATACTATAAACAATGCTGGCCCTCGAGTCGAGAGCTCTCGGAGAGTGACAGCCACAACCTGTACCTTAAACCTAACAAACTGCTACCCTTAGGCTAAAAAGTTTGGGGGGGGGGGGGCAGTTCAAGACAGGTGCATCAGTAGGATAAAGAGGTTACAAGGTATTACAAGGAAGTTCTGAGGCTTGTTCAGGGCTTATAGATTACATGACGTTCATTCTCAAATAATGTAATAAGTGTATTAGAAGGAAAGTTTGAGGACGTGTCATGGCTTATAGATTACATGACGTTCATCCTCAAAAATGTAATAAGTGTATTAACAAGGAAAGTTCGGAGGCGTGTCATGGCTTATACATTACATGACGTTCATCCTCAAATAATGGTAATAAGTGTATTACTTGTGTTAATCTGTGAAAAACATGTGCAATTTTTACCTTTTTTGTCTATGCATGGATAGCAGAGACTTGCCAGATTGGTACCTGTTACCCTCCAATTAAGGGGCTCGGGGCCAATGTTTTCAAAATGATTTTTTGAGCATCTCAGTGGGACTCCTTGTTGAGATTTTTTTCATTGTTAACATGAAGTATTTGACTTGGCTTAACCTACCCCTTGATTGGTAGAGACGTACAATAGCCAATGTTTAAGATTATGAACAACTTACATTGCTATGAAGGGCCCATAGAACTCAGCAGTTTATTGGGTTGCCTTTTTAAAATCTACCCTGTTCCTTAATGAATTCGTTAATAAGATCAAGGCCAGGCTGACCTGGAAAGGTTGTTCTGTTGTTGGGGATGATTGGAAAATCCATCTTTTAACAGATTAAGAAGCTTAATTCCCTTCTAGCCATCAGGAGGTTATCTGGAGAATAGAATTTTAGATGACACAAAATTGGAAGATCCGTTATTCTACCAAGATAAACACTTTGTACTGATATACAGTCATCAAAGAGACAATTTCCTCAGGATAATTATCCTGTAATGTGTCCAATGAAAGGTGAGAGATGAAATCTTACACAGAGATGAGCTCATTTAATGAGCAGAAGGATTTATTTTCTCATAATTATCTCTACTACATAATAAAATACAAATGTATATGTAGTAGAAATACACAATGTACAGTGTACAACGAATTTGAAAACTAATAATTTAAGTTGTGTAGGTACATTGCTACTCGCATCACCTACTGTGTTTTCTATGGCTAGGTTTTACTTAAATGTTGTAATAGGTCTAATAATAGTCAAGTTCTCAAATAATATTTATTGGTTATTCTCACATCTTGAGAGAGTATTCTTCAGTCATGTAAGAGATACATTTATCTAGACTGACTGGGAGTCAGTAATGAAGTAAATAATGACCCAGAGATTCTGGCACCATAGTGGTACTCTCTGAGATCTAAGCGATTCCTTACATTTTTGATAAGGTCGTCATCGTTTTTAAATTTAAATGAGTAATCATTTTAGTAGTTTTTATTATTTCATAAATAATCTTATAAATGAGGCATTTTCTAGGAGTTATAACTTCAAATGGGCAATGTTTTAATTTGTGGAATTATTTAGAGAAGTTCCAGATCACCCAATGTTCTATTGTATATCTGTCGATAAACTGTACAGCAGTAAATGTTAAATAAAATGTTATATACTTTTGCTAAAAAAAAAAAAAAAAAAAAAAAAAACAAACGACTACGAATTTAGGATAAAAGGATTCGTTTATTCTAAGTTAATTCACATAGCATCTAAATCTTTCACCAGCAGATAACAAACAGGTCTTCATAATAAGTGATGTGTTGTTGAAACACATATAATAGAACTGTTTTGCATAAAAACAAAACAGTTATTATGTGTGTGGAGACAACACATCACTTATGCAAGGTGCTTGCTGGTGTTTGAAGAAGACTATGACGTGAACTGTCAAACTTGACATTCACAGGCGCAGAGGCGCTGTCTGAATAGAGGTGAAAGGTGGACTCCTGGTTTGTACTATGGATATATGAAGGTAAAGAGTTAATTAACTAGCGTCAAAGGCTGAAATTTGGATCGCTTCTTCATAATAAGTGATGTGTTGTCTCCACACACATAATAACTGTTTTGTTTTTATGCAAAACAGTTCTATTATTGGAATCGTATCAGTTACTGATTCTGAACTAACTATACATACTGAGGTTTTACATTTCTACTCAAAATAATTATAATAAGCACGGTTAGGGCAGTGACTGAGGGTTCGACTGCTGCGCACCGCGTCGTGGGTTCGATACCCGCAGGGAAGTATTTTTATGACTAATTATATATAACGAAAAAAATATCATCTCTCCTTCATTCAATAACAAGCAGTTGTTCCCGCTCTGGGTGTTTTCATCCAAAAAATATAACACAATAGTCGTCCGTGCCCCGTCCAGCTCCCGAACCCCCCGGCCCGTACACAGTCCGTACACGGCACGGCGTAGCGTGAATAATTATCCTTTAGACGCATTGAGCTATTATTACTACGTATAGAGACGACACCACGTGTCACATACTGTGTCCCATCCAGGATCATCTATAGGTATCAAATGAAAGGGTTTGCTATCAGGAATACGAAAAAAACGTCACGTGACTCTCTCAGCCCCGTAGGGTTATTTTCTTATTTTTAGGACATTTAAAATTTGGTTTAAATAGGTACATTTCTGGTACGTAGGCATTTAAACACAAGCCATCAAGCAATCTAAAGACGCCAGTAGATCAACCTACCCGAATCTCTCTCTCAGATTTTTACCAATAAAACATTAACCTTCCTTCTTCTTGTGATGAGATTGAATTTCTATTAATGAAATCTGACAGATTGTGGTAGCTTGATGTGCTGGCGTCTATTCATACACAATTTCAAATCATCCTGTATGCAGAAGATATACACGGTTTATGTATACAACAAATGATATCAATAATTCTTTAAAATATGAATATGTATGAAGTTGTCACAAACAAACAAATTACAAGTAACAAGAATGGTTTATACTTATGCTACGCTACGTAATGCAAACGTAAAGACTAAGGAATTGTAACTTTGTAGCGAATTTATTTACTTTTTTTTCTAAATCTAGAAATTTAAAAATAGATAAAACTAATTATTTACAACAAGATACTTTAAGTAAAACTAAACTAAAATACATAATTTAAAAAAAAAGAAAAAGGTACCTACTTAAAAAGGAAGAGATACTCAGTCAGTCAAAGTATTCCTCCGCATCGCTGTCATCCGGAAACGTGCCCAGAAGACTGGCAGCATTGCCACGTTGAATGGCAATGCTTATTCTTTGACCAAAGAAAGAAACCAGCCCTCTGGTCACGCGAGCTGTCGATCAGTCGGCGAGAAATTTCCTTAAAAAGGAGACGCGCACTCGGACCCATGACCCGAGCGTTTCGACCCCAAACGGCTCAAAACTGTAGCAACCATTAAGGAATTGTTACTTTTAGAATGTTTTTAATTATTTGTGGTTCGATTCTCATTTTGACTCTCGGTGGTATAGGATTTTCTCAATAGCAACAAGGAAGTCTGAATTTGTGCACATTTGGGGCTGTGTACGCGCTCCTTATTATTATTATTATTTTTGTCATACGTTGTAAAATCATCAAATGAGTCCTAACACCGAGTGTAGGGCGGGAGGGACGGTCAGACTCGTACTAACTAAAATCTATGGTGTCGTTCACTAGCTCTTTATTTTCGAGGGTCACGGTAATAGGATAAGTCCCGTGCCCCGGCATGCTTTGGTCCTCTAGAATGTCTCTTGTCTCATCTTGCCCCGTCATTAATACATGAAACTTAAAATACCCTTCCAACATCGCCTTGAAAACAAGAAACTTCCTTAAAAAACCTCCAAATGTCCTGTGATTTGGAGATCATCCACAAAAAGTTAACATCTGTTGAACATTTGTCTGAAAAAAGTGTAACTGCAAAACGACTCTTATGTCAAAGTCAAACGCCATTTGAGGTTCATCAATTCGACCGGTTTTTTTTTTTATAGGTATATGTACATCGATTACTCCGAGGTTTCTTTTCCGATTAGTGTGATTCTTTTTTTGTTCGATGCAGGATACTTGCAGTGTGGTCCCATAAAATTTCATCTTTGGTTAAGTACTTTTTATTTTGTGAGCATTTTTATTAATTTTACGCGATTACTTCACCAATTGTACTATGACGATCACCACATTTAAGAGTTGCATTTAATTATAGTGTACGACGAAACGTAACCTAGAGATGTTATAAATAAAATCACGTGCCATCAAATGTGTGATGAATCAATGTAACTTCTTGTAATTGACTCTCTTTTACCGGTGTGAGTCACGTTGAACAGACCACGAGACGTACAGCCAATTAATCTAATATATAAAATATAATATAACTAGCGCCCCGTCCCGGCTTCGCACGGGTGGTGGAACCGGTCTAAAACCCGGTTCCCGATGTTTTAAAAACACAACAAAAATAATTATCCGAATCGGTCAAGCCGTTTCATGTTATGTCGTGGCAACGGAAAACGGGGTTTCATTTTTATATATAAGTATAGATGATAAATAGAATTTGGACTATAAGCTGTTAAAGAAAATGAATAAATAAATAAATATCTACAGTAAAACATAAATATATAAAAATCAATGCTACTTTCGTTGTAATTTTATGACTCAAGAACGGGCTCACTTATCCAAACCAAATGTTTATGCTTTTTTCGGACTATTTAGTAGATTATTTATGTTAAGTTTGCACAAAATCAGTCAAGCGGTTCTTCATTTATCACATTTTTTGTAACACGTAGCGAAAGAACGGAACGGGCAACTAGTACCACATAGAAGAAAGTAAATGATATCTTTATATCATGTTATCATTGTTTGTATATTTTAAATGAAAATTCATAAAAAATAACCCTTCAAGTTTTGCTGTAATGTTTAGAAAAGTTACCCGCGGCCCTAGATGGCAAAAGAAAACTGAAAGTAGATACAATGGGTTTTTAGTCATTATGAGACTTTTTTATTTTGCCCTTCCGTCCATTCCGCTCTCAACGGAAGGAGTCTTAGAAATGAAAGCATCGGTCAAGTGCGAGTCGGTATCGCGCACCAAGTCAAGAAAACGACAATTAATCATCTTTTTTGTTTCGGAGCGCCCTTTAATATTTATATTAATAAGGTTTTTTAGTGACCATTTGTTGTTATAGCGGCAAAATAAATTCGTCTTTTTTTATCGTGGTAAAATCATCAAATGAGTCCTCCCGCCCGCCCCCGGCAGAGCGAGAGGGACTGTCAGACTTTTACTGACTAAAATCCACGGTGTCCTTCAATAGCCCCTTTATGTTCCGGGGGTCACGGTGATGGAAAAAAGTCCCGCGTCCCCAGCAGGCTTTCGCCCTCTGTGAGGGGGCCCCGCCATTTTGCTCTTTGACACCCGCGTGGAACACGACGCGCCGTCGACCCGGGCATGGTCCATGGTCGGACAGCGAGTTGCCTTTACTTGCTGCCCGCATGCCCGCGCCTACGGTGGCTGGAGGTCGTCTGCCGGTGTCCGTCGCCGTGGGCGTGTATAACTGCGGCTGGGGCGGAGGGAGGACGCTGTCCTCTCCCTCTCGCGGCCCGCGTCCTCCTTCACGAGCATTACTGCTTCGCAGAAGGAGGCGACCGTTTCCCACTCCGTCTCGCCCTGCAGCATGGCCTCGACCAATGCCGGGCGCGAGAGGTCTCCGCCTATCGCCTCCCTGAGGACACATCGGTGCTCCGCACAAGCTGAATAGTCTTGCACCGTATGCTCTACTGTGTCCTCCGGGCGATCTTCACAGTGGTGACACCCAGGCGTATCCTCCCTCTCTATCCGACACAGATACCTCCCGTTTTAGGTAACCCTTAAAAGATTTTGAGACCAAAAATTCGACCACTGTTATTATTGATCGAAGCCAAAAATAAAACATTGAACATGTAGCATTAAGATACAAAATCCTCAGGGAACCTGAGAAAATGGTTTAGCAAAGCATTTTGTCTTTAGAGCAATCCTCACAAGACATCGCTGTTCCGCACAGTTTGAAAGGAAGTGACGCAAATGTAGATATTTTGTCCATGTAAAGGAAAAATGTAACAAACCAAGCTAAGAAATATTGATTTATCACAGAAACTGCAAGGTTTGTCGACAAACTTTTTACTCTATAATGTTTTGCGACGAAAAATCGCAGTGGCGTAGCTAGGTGGGTCAAAGCGGACCCTAGCCCTCGGCTTCGTACCTAACGGGGCCTCGAAGATGACTTGGAGAAACCAAGTGGTCCTTGCGTGAACAGCGGGGGCAAGTCATATTTTCGTCCTGAAAGAACAGGGTCTCGCAGATGCATCTTGCCCCCCTCCTAGATTCGGTCTCGCTACGCCACTGATAAACCGACCTATCATCGTCGATCCGGGCATGATTCGATGGATAGTCACCCACCCATTATCACCCATTCCTAAAGAAATTGTATGAAGTAATGCGCCTGGCTGGGTTCGCACCCAAGAACTACACAACTCGTAAGTCGAAGTCTTTACCACCGATCCATCACTGCTCGCATCATGTATGCCTAGTATTCCTCTATGTAAATGTATGCCTAGTTGTATGATGACTAAAACCGTGAGTATTTACGCTGTGGGAAAGAGACGAAGCTATTACAAGTCGTCTAGCGTCATCTCGTTTTCTGAGCGTAACTACTCAAGCTTTAACGTCATGGCAGGCCACTTTTATCACCGCTTCTCCGCGCGGTAATCCCGTCGCGGTCTCCGCGTACGAGCGATGCAGGGTAAGAATCTTTTCAGTCGATTTTAGACACTAAAGCAATAAGTGTACGTCACTTTATAGCATGTCAGATATTCTCCAAAGGGATTTGTCATATTGAAGATATATCTGTTACCTCAAGCACATTTTATTTCACCAGTATTTTTAGATATGGGTCAATAACTGTCACTACTGTTGAATGTACTGTCTTAGGTGCAAAACACTTCGAGAGGCTGAGAAATCTTTGAAGGAAATCAATGATATAGCCCTAATATTTACCGGCTATAACTGCGGTAATGCCCCACAACGCATTAACATCACTTTAACATAATCAGCGTATAATTTTTCCAGTGCTGGCACGTAAATCCCCTTTAATGATAGGAGATGAGCTCAATGCCTGATGGTAGAAGAGATTTTTTTAGGTGGTAAAATCATCAAATGAGTCCTCCCGCCCTGGGTGGGGCTGAAGGGACTGTCAGACTCTGGACTGACTAAAATCCACCCGTGTTCCTTCGGATGTCTTTTACGTTCCGGGGCCGAGGTATCCTGGGTTAAGAAAAACCCGCGACCCCAGCAGGCATTTGACGCGTAACACGACGCGCCACCGACCGGGCTTGGTCCCTTGGTCGGACGGCGAGCTATCCATTACTCACCGTCCGCAAGCCCGCTCCGCCCGCTGTGCTCTCTGCTGATCAGGACACGCGTTGGAGCGTCCACACTACAGGCCATTCGCATACGGGCAAAGAGACCCCTTTAGCACACAGTGCCTAGGGAAGAGTTTTACCCGCATCCTAGGGTGCACCGGCCCGAAAAACTGGTCTTCCCCCTGGACGTATCCGAGAGGTAACTCCAATCCACGGGCGCACGTGGAGGTTTCCTGTCTTAGCAAACCCTATCCTGTCTTAGCACCCCCAGCTAGGCCACATCGGTATTTTTTCTGGGTTTGAACTCGCAATTTCATGCATGAGAAGGTAGTTGCTAATCCTCCGGGCCATGACGAGAAAAATAAATTATAAAAGACATTCATACCTGAGGGCGCTCCGTCACCGCGAGCATTCACCTGTAATGAAACGTTGCATATTCGAACATTTCATCAGTGACGGAAGACAATCGATCATCAGAATGCGCACTTTGATGTTACATTCCGAATGCTCCCGGCAACGACGATATATTACTAGACTCCGCATGCACGATCTGAGGAACAAAAAACTATTCTGTCAACTCGCTGAGGTACTACCTACGTAAGCGAGGGGGACGGGGTACTGCGTTGTGATTGGCTAACTCAAGGTCTGTTCTGTCTCAAGGTATGTTTATGGCTCACAGGATTGGTCGAAATAAGACGGTTATAAGACTTTTTTGCCTAATGTCTTGACAGACATCGGTCGCCTGTTATTAGGAAGTCTAGTAATATATCGTCGTTGGCTCCCGGTGAGAGAGCGCCTTTAGAATATTTGGTTCAAGGCCATGCCAGTTTCCTCACGAGAATTTCTTTCATCATTTTGAATCAATGTTCAAATCCTTACTTAATTTACAATCGAGAACTCATTTTTACTTTGAATGAGTTCTAAATAATCTTTCGTTTTCGTATTATTTACTGTTTTAATTTACCTTTTCATTTACAAAGTACGATTGTTGAGTGAAATCTCTGTGATTCTGAACGATTTTAATTATAAAATAATTAAGAGAAAAGGTTGAAAGTGCGAGGATCGAAATTTAGCCCAGTTTTTGCAACGTTTTTAAGAAAAGGTTAGGCAGACGTGTTCTATTTGAAGGAGTGGGAAGCGGTCGCCACCTTCCTGCGAGGGCAAGTAATGCTCGTGATGGAGATGGCGAGCCGCGAGAGAGAGAGGACAGCGTACCTCCCCTCCGCCCCCACCGCAGGGTACACGCCCACGGGCGTCGGAACGTCGGCAAGGATGATCTCCGGCCACCGTAGGCGCGGGCATGCGGACAGCGAGTAAAGGGCACCTCGCTGTCCGACCATGGACCATGCCCGGGGTCGACAGCGCGTCGTGTTCCACGCGTGCCTCAAAGAGCTGGTCAGCAAATGACGGGGCCCCCTCACAGAGGGCCAAAGCCTGCCGGGGTCGCGGGACTTATTTCCTTCACCGTGACCCCGGAACATAAAGGGTTATTGAAGCACACCGTGGATTTTAGTCAGTACAAGTCTGACAGTACCTCCCGCCCTGCCCGGGGGGGGAGGACTCATTGATGATATTACCACGATTAAAAAAAAGACGTGTTCTATTTAAATTATTTATTAGCATATGAAGCCGAATCTAAAGTTATCACTGGTTTGAACCGAGCTTGCCACACTCTATAAAAAGAGACAAAACAATTATAGGACTAGGTATCTGTATCTTCTATGAAGGTATGTCTATGATAATGTAAAGCAAAGAGTAAGATGATTCTTTATGTTATTGGGTAATCTTCACGACGAAGTCCTGGGGAAAATGCGTGGTATCTAGGTACTATTTTTTTTAATAAAATTAATTTGGTGTAATGATATACACACTAGCGCCGCGTCATAAGGGCTCCACTCTAGGCCCCGCACTCTAATCGTCTAAGAAAAAGTTAAACATTTGTTGAACACCTGTCTATAAAAAGTGTAAGAAGAAAATTAAAAAAAGTCAAAATCCGTTTTGACGTTGTCAGTTTTTTGACAAGTGATCAACAAATGTTTAAACGTTTTTTCTAGTAAGGCTAATCGTTTTTCTCTCGTACCGTATGGGACTACAAATATATTTACAAATTATAAGTGTGTACTTAACAACGGCACTGTTTTTTGAAATCTTGACCTCATTACCACCTCATTATCTAATTTAGCACTTTACATAATATCAAATAAGACATACTTTTCATTAAAAGTACCCACAAGGGGGTTTACCGCTAAAGCAATTGAACTCAGTTTCTGTTATCTCAAATATTGCTTAATTTATTATCAATTTCAATATTATTTATGACATCTTAAGAGGCTCTTGTGAGGTTGGTCAAGGCCTCAAATTAATTTAGAAAGTGGCCTTTTGAGAGGTTTGTAAAGGCTGACGGCCTCTGGCTACTTTTATATCTGAAGTCTTTGGACTATTATCAGGTATTATTTACATTTTTATGCCTGCTACATACTACATTGCTTACCAGTCTAACACAAAGGTGCAACCAGCTGCCATGAAAATTATGGTAGAAAAATCACTTTTTTTACATATTTTTATCAAGCTCATTAATTTTCCTCTCTCTACTCAATTTTAAAGGTATGAAGGTTTTGAAATGTGGCAGCCTTAAATAAATACTACGTAAATAGACCAGAAAGGTGTTCATCAAAACTTTTTGTATTAACATTAACACTATAAAATATACATGTTGTGTGATGACAAGAAAAAATAGCAATTTCATAAAATCACAAGCTATTTCCCTTAAGTGTTGCCGTAACAATGATTCTTCCCAGAATTTCAACCGTTATTAGCAACACTATCGACTGGTGTAAAAAAACAGAGTTTGATTCCGGCCAGGATTACAAAATTTTCGAAAATCTATTGAATGGCAGTTTAAGATTTCGTTTCGCCAAAACCGTGCCTCGAGACTCCTTTCAACGTTTTGCGAAATTCCTTCCTCATAGTGTTTCGAAGAGGAGCCATCCACGCCCAGTTGAAAAATTCACCCTGTATGTAATTGTAGGGTGGTCATGTTTTCATAGTAGAAGTAAGTTGCACTGCCTGATTGGTGATCGCGTTGTTGTTTTGTTTTTTTGTTCTCTGAGTTCGAGACCTCTTCAGGTGCAGGCCCAGGATAGGGTCCGCTCGCCCTCCGCGCTAGCTAACGCCACTGCCGACTAGTGCGGCCTAGCGGACACAAAGCACAGTCAGGTAGGTAACATCGCTTAGTTTAAAACGTAACAAATAAATAGGAAATCAATGAAGTTCCAGGGAATAGTGACCATGTGTTCATTTCAAAAAAAGTACACTTTAAAAAAATAAAAATGAAAAAGTCGCATTGTTTTGCATAAGGTAAAAAGAGCCAGTTAAGAATTAGTCAATTTATTTTCATTTTAATTCAGTTTGTAATGTGAAAAATTTATGTGAATATAATTATATGTATAAAACTGTTTTTACACCCTCGCTCGTTTGCCTTAGTCTTTACGGATACCGAAAATTATTTAAGTTGCTTTTTCACTGTTAGTCGTTCAACGTTTTTTAATTCTGTTTTCTGTCATTTTTTTGTTTGCGTAGGGCTGATTTTTCAAATATTCACAGAAACTGTTATCTGAGCAATAATGGAGGGACTGTTCAAGCTATTGGAAGGGGACGGACTCGGCATCAACAGTCATGGAGAATACTCAAATCACCTTTCGTTTGCCGAGGATATAGTCATCAATGGCAGAATCGTTGGAGCACCTCAGTCCGAGGCTCACGCCTCAGTAGCGGTTTCCTCCCAACGGTTCGGCCTTAAAATGAACAAGGGACAAGGACAAAGTCATGACGAAGTTCCATGTGGCGCCTGTACCGGTTTGTTGTGGGAATGATACTCTCGAAGTTGTAGACCATTATACTTCCTTGACAGATTGTGTCATTAGGTAGGTCCAACTTCGAGAAAAGAGGGCGCCGCCCGAAGAATCCCAACTAGGATGGGCAAGGCGTTTGGGAAGCTACGGTGATATCTTCTCATCGAATCCCCGCAGTGTCCTCAAAACAAGGGTGGTTTACCAGTTGTGTTTTTGCAAGTGATTACATATGGCTCTGAAACGTGGTCTTTGACTGCTGGCCTTTTAGAGAAACTAAGAGTCAATCAACGAGCAAATGAAAGAGCGATGCTCGGAGTTTTCTCTTTTTTGCCGGGATAAAATCCGAACACGGATATCGGCTCGGCGAAGAACTAGAGTCAACCGACATAGCTCGTAAATTTGCAAGTTGAGTGAATGGGCAGGCCACATCGCATCGTAGAAACTGACAACCGATGGGAAGAAAGGTTCTCGAGTGGCGACCACGGACCGGAAAAACGCAGCGTAGGTAGGAGGCCTCCCCCACTAGGTGACCGACGACATCGTGAGAGCCGCGGGCAAACCGATGGATGCGTGTGGCGAATTGTCGTTCGCGTGGCGGCCAAGGGGAGGCCTATGTGCAGCAGTGGACGCTTCCTGCTGATGATGATTGATGAATGATGAGATAAAAATAGCGGTTTTGACATAGTTTCTATAGACAAGCTAGCAAACTGCCATTTTTATTCCTCAGATAAATATACCGACCATGAAAAAAGAGTCTTAACTCTATCTCAACAATACTAACATAGCTCTACGTAATTCGTCGAAATTGGGAAGATAGTGTTATTATTACTTGCAGTGAACTTCTTATTATTTACAATACTTTGACTTTCCTTACAAACCTATTCAGGAGAGGGTTCTCCCACAAGCGAAGGTTGTGGGGATAGCGCCAGAAAAAAAAAAAAAACACATCGGTATAAATAATTGGATATGTATTACATGAACATTGACCTTTCATTAGATAGATTCATGATAATAATAAAGCATGCGGCTGTCTGTTTGTTTCAATTGATCTAGAAAACTGCAGAACAAAACAAGGTAGTGGGGAGTAAGGGCGCGTAACCATCAGTATAGTCACTAAAGGTTGATATGTGAATCAATTAAAACACTGAAATTTTAATGTTGTAACCGTTTTAGTTGAATAATATTGATATTCTGTTGTTGTAATATTTAAAAGTGTTTTGTTTAATATATGTAAGAAAAATAATAAACGAAGTATATAATATGCCACAACTATCACAACCAACGCCATTAGTCCCAAGCTAAGCAAAGCTTGTGTTATGGTTACTAGACAACTGAATAACATACTTATATATGTCCTAAATACTACATAATTGTAGATAATTACCCCAGACCAGAACAAATAATAATGTCATCCTCATCCCACAAACTTTTTGGGTTCTGGGTGGGAATTGAACCCACGACCCACCGCATAGCAGTCAAAGTTAACTAACCACTAGACCACAGGCCAGCCAGTTGGTAAAAAAAGGTATTTAGAAAGTTCCCGGCAGATACAATTCTGACATCTAAAACTATAAAAAAATGTTTTATTTTCTCAAACACAAGCCAGGAAAAGCATAAAATTATATTCGGTGTTACGACACTAGTATTGCATTTCTCTTTATTCTTATTCAAGCTCTTAGTGCACTCCAAGGCATAATTCATAATATAGTACATGGCATACGACACTAATTATTGCATTTCTTATTCAATCTCTTATGCACTACAGAGGCATAATGCATAATATAGTAACATGCAAAAAATTTAAGTAAAAATTGTTATTATAACGATTGCGACGTTTGCCAACTGTTAAAATACGTGCTCTTAATGTACTTTAATACATAGGAAAGTCCGTCGCGTACAGTATTAAAAGTGATGATAACAATATTTGAATAATATTTTTTACTCGCTGTGACTTTTAAAATTTGTGTGAAATCATCAAATGAGTCCTCCCCCTAGGGCAGGTGGACGAGTACCTAATCAGACTCGTACTGGCCTAAAATCCACGGCTTTCCTTCAGATAGCCCTCTAATTGTCCAAGCTCATGGTAATGTGAGAAGCGTTATTTTTGGAGTATGAATAAAAATTAGTTTCCAAGAACTCATAGATGGGAGTGTGGAACGACTGCGTTAGTAGGTGGCCATAGCAAAAAAAAAAAAAAACGACCAAGTTCCAGCAAGCGCCATCTATCTATCGACTAGGGAAATGTTTAAAATAAAATACGTCATTCTATATAAGTCCTCCTCACGACCCCGAGCTTTGCCTGTGACTTGGCATAAATAAGCGAAGACGCATTAGTAGGTAAGCATGTATAAGTTTTAACTTGGTAACGGGGAAAGTCCGCGATCATGATGGGTTCCAACAACAGCAGTATTTTTGTTATTATCTACAAAGTCTTGATAATTTATGTTCGTAAGGCAGCAGGGAATTACCTGTTAATTTATAATAATAACTAAGAAACCTCCTTAACTAAGCCGCGTTTACATTAATACAAGTTAAAAATTGTATGTAACCTCCGATAACACATACCAGTACGTTTTCATGAAATATGCAAGTAGCTTCCCACGGTAGCAATTCACCAATCCAATGTCGGGAAGCTAGGGTGCATGAGCTGGAGGCAAGTAAAGGAGCGGGTTAACCCGCGCGAGTAAAATGCCGCAATCTGACTGAAGTTAAGTTTATTCGCTTTAGGTACTAGGCAGTTTCAAATGAAAATGGCTAAGCTTTTGTACATGCTCAATTCGCTGGACCCGCAAGTTTTTTAATGGGGGCTTGTACACGGTGCATGTAGCTTGAGCATTTTGAGGGCACTTGCGCGGGTTACATGTACCGTGTAGCAACCACCCTTAAGGGCATAGTTGGCATGGGCACAACTTGGCATCTTTGATGCAAGTAATGGCATGTGTATTGTAAGTGTCCAACTTGAACAATTAAGCATTTTAGTTACGAAATGCAGTTTTATGTTTTTTTTCAAGGAACTTGTATACTAATACAAGGTATGAGTCATACTGGTATGTAAGTTGGTGCATATGGGTTACCAAATAGAAATTTAAAGTCCGGATTAAGCCTCATTTCCATGGGCAAAATCCGCATATTTTCTCTCCTCCAATCTTGCCAAGTTAACATATTTTGCATTTGCTCTAGTAGCCCCGGTTTGCATCTAGGTTTTTATTCGGTAAATCGAATGACTAAAGTTCGATTTTTTATAGTAGAGAGAAGAAATTTATTGTATTTATGACTAGTCTTTAGTAAAATGTAATCGATAATTTTTTATTATTTTGCCAATAAAAAGTAGCAGTCCACCAACATCGGAAACAGGGACGGGCTACCGGTGCCTCTTGCCGGTGCGAGGAACAGTCTAACTACGCGACTGTCCAGGAGTAGTTAAGTACTGCGAAGGATCAGTATTAATATTTCGAATAAAAAAATCTGTTTTAAGACGCTCCTCGCCGGTATCATTCGCTGTTAATGTAACATCAAAGAAATTGCGCATTCTGATGTTCGATTGTCCTTCCGCACTGATGAAACGTACAGAAAGGCTCGCGGTGAGGGAGCCGCCCTTAGGTTTTCCTGGGTCTAAGCTTTAAAAAAAAAAACCGCCTCGGAAAGCACGTTTCGATATTTATCTATTGTAATGGCTTTTTGCAGTAGTTCCTAATCCCATCAATAGAATGAACAAATTTCGTACATTGTTTACCATTATTTTGTACATAAATATCCTATTGGTTGTAGTTACGCGTTTGGGCCGGCGGCTAGGGAAGTATGCATCCTGGCCGCGCCACAATTTTGGTTAAATATCTCGCGAACTTTCTAGTACAAAGTTTTTGTTATTTTATTAAGAACAATAAATGAACAATTTATGACAATGTATTCATACTAGCTTTCGATTCAAATGCGACTGTGCGCCCCCCCGGCCAGAAGTATCACACACGTAAAAGCGTTGGTCCCCCAGCTGTCATTTGTTAGATCACAAATGACAGCCTCAGATTCAAAAGTAATTAGTTGTTCATCAGAAGGTAGGGTCATTTAATTGAGAGTATCGATTAACCAGTTACTGGTTTCCTGGGGATCGGATTAGCTAAATCCTCCATTGTAAAAAACTGATATATTTTAGATAAGTTTTCGGTCTGGATCCAGCAATCAAGAATAAAAGCCCTTTTCGATCTGACGCTTTTAACTGGAAACTTTAGGAATTTGAAAGAAGAGTTTAAATTTATAGGAAATAAGGTCCCCTTACGCTTTCGTGTCCGTTCCTTTTCCGTCTTTGGCTGTCAACGAAAGGCTGTTTTAGAGGATGGATGTCATCGTTTATAAACCTAAAATCCATTTCACGAACCAGTGAAGAAACATAAACGAGGTCTCAGATCACCAGTTACGTCCCAACTGATTTCAATGTGGGTGACGAACAACAAACGCATGCCGGGGTCGTGGACTGTCCAAGTAGGTAGATCGTGATCCTATAGAATCTAGGCCTAGGGAGCCTAGGCCCAGCAGTGGGACATTTCAGGCTAAATTAAAAATAATAGAACCTGAGGTCTAGGAACAATTGGGATTTCAGTCAGTACTGTTTTTGACAGTAACCTTCCACTCGTCATGGCGGTAGATACCTTAACTAAATGTTGTACAGACATCTTGTCAGATTTATATTAAAGCGATCACTCCCGGGAGCCTCACGTGTAAGGTACATTATAGATTCGACTCTGAGCATACATTACATACTAAACCTCCCTGACTGACGAGCAGTCGCCACCCCGGGCAGGGCGGGAGGGACGTGCAGACTTGGTACTGACTGAATCCAAGTCCGGGTGATGGGTATAAAAGAAAGACCCGCGACCCCCCCGCCCCCGGCAGGCTTTAGCCCTCTGAGAGGGCATTGGAAACATAAAACTCAAATTAAGACCACGTTTGCCCTTAATGAAATTTGTGTTTCTATTCATTGGCAAATTAAGCCCGCCATAGTTAATACATATAAATCCTAGATTGGAAAGGTTACATGTTACCCGCAATCTTTTTCGAAAAATTAGGTCTTGCTTCAAAATTGAAGAAATAACCCACCTTTCATACATTGAGTAGGAAATGGATCCTCTCTTAAATTGAACTCAAAATGTAATGACTTTATGTCATTAATGGCTTATTGAATTCGTGATAATTATCGTGAACATATAGTAAAAGAACTTTTTTGAATACTCAGCGGGAGAATTCTGAGAAAATTGTATGCGAATGATGTTAAGGTTTGGTATGTGACGTAAAGGTTTTACCTATTTTGTATTTTAAACGATTTTTAAGTAAGTCGTAGTAACTATGCGAGTAGAATTTTATGTATTAAAAATAAAATCCTGTAAAATGTAACCGACTTCAAAAGAACCACAAAAAAAGTGGAAAATAACCTACAAAAATAACTTTGCTTTCGAAAGCCGGTGACTTTGTTTTTATTTCATGACTATTTTGGCGTGAACGATCGAACCAATATTAAATGGCGCATTTTCATTAGTTGTTAGGGCCCGCACGGCTGGATACAGAGATCTCTGAAACGCAGGCCACAGGCCCGTATTCGGGGAACCGTGTCCATTAGTCGACAGCCCGCAATGCGGGGTGGAGGAAAACCTCCATGTGTAGTTGCCATTTATTTGACAAGAGTGGCAGGCCCCGATGAGTAATATCGACCGATGAAGTCATGGGTCGATAACACGATTCGGTATTAAGGCAAGCGGGGAATCGCCGCGATGGTGTAACTAACACGTATATTTTTGTATCGCATACGAGGGCTCCCGTATCGGCGGCGATTAGAGCCCGGAGACCCTCTCGCGCCCGGCATTGGTTTTCGGCCATGCTGCGGAGCGAGACGGAGTGGGAGCGGTCGCCACCTTCTGACGAGGCAGTAATCTCCGTGAAGTAGTGGCGGGCCGCGAGCGAGAGAGGACAGTGCGTCCGCACCTTCCGCCCCAACCGCATTGGTGTACGCCCACGGCGTCGGACGTCGCAAGATCGAGATGATTTCCGGACACCGTGCGCGGGCATGCGGACAGCGAGTAAAGGGCAACTCGCTGTCCGACCATGGACCTGCCGGGTCGCGGCGCGTCGTGTTAACACGCGAGGGCCTCAAAGAGCTGGCAGCAATGAGCGGGGCCCCTCTCAAAGGGCCAAAGCCGGCCGGGGTCGCGGGACGTATTTCTATACCGTGGGACCCCGGAACATAAGAGGGTACTGAAGGACACAGTAGATTTTTAGTCAAGTACAAGTACTGACAGTCCCCTCCCGCCCTGCTCGGGGTGGAGGAAGCATTTGATGATTTTATCAAGCTAAAAAAAAAAGGGCTCCCCGTATGCTGGTTAATAACGAATCACTTAACGACCAACGAATTAAAGAAAAAATATTCAAGTGACATTGACATATTGTGTGATAGAGACAGCTTGCATTTTTGTGATATTTTTATGGAATCAGTCCTTTTAAGGTTTACTAAAATCCAAAATAGTAAAATTTAATCCGCAAATCAAAGTGTTTTGTTGTCGGCAAGTAAAAAAACCGTCTGAACCTAATCTTCTTCTCATGAATTTCAATGATATTTTGCGTAACCTAATCAAATAATGGCGTTTTTTTTGGAATGTATCATTTTTTGTTAGATAATTCCCGTTTTAGTCTAGAATTAAAAATGTTGACCTTTGTTCTTTAATAAAGGCAGGAACATGGATTACTTTTACAAAGGTACCTACTTCCTAATTTTAGAAAATTGTTGGACAGTAGGTAACATGAATCCGTCATTTCGGTCTCAAAGGCAAAGTTAATTACAAATTATGGTAAAATGGGATTTCTTTATTGAGATTTATTTAAATCTTTACCTCCGTCGTATTAAATACTCTAAACCCGTTGTACGGGAGTGTGGAAAAGCGAGGGATGTCTTCAGTGTTAAACAGGGATCGGTTCGGGGGCCGTTCCTGTGGAACATCGGGTTTTACGGCACCCCCGTGCGCGGCGACCGGGGAATGACAGGTGTCATCGTAATATGTTACGCTGACGACCCTCGTCCCTGGCGGAGGGAGAGTCGCAGTAGGCGGCGGCCGACCTGGCGACGCAGGTGGCTGCGACAGTCGTTGTGATTGATAGGAATCCGGCAGTTGGGACTCGAAGAGGCTCGGCATAAAACGGAGGTCAAGGTTTTATGGCCTCCTTAACACGCCACGGCAGAGTCCCACATAACGGTGGGAGGGGTTCGCATAGCGGGGGGCACCACTAGACAGCCGGTGTAAGTTCAAGGAACACTTCCTGCGTTTGGCCCCAAGCTGACGGCAATCTTGGCAGGCCTAACCTGACGGAGGATGTACAACCGGAGTCGTGTAGCCCATGGCCCTTACGGGGGACCCTTTTGTTGGTTCGGGGTATGCGGGCGCGACCGGCATAGCTGGTCGCTGTGGATTGTAAGTAGTCAAGTCTGGACAGTCCATCCCATCCTGCCTGGTGTTTGGATAAAGCATTTGATGATTTTACCACGATTAAAAAAAATAAGGCCCCCAATATAGGTACCTATCAACAGAACGCCAAAAGTCGGTCGTTCTTGAGATGTTAAGTTTATATCCATAGTAGGGCGATTTTGCGAGATTTTTTCCCTACTCAAGTGTCAATTCCCATATGGTTACACAAGCTTGAGAAGTAATCAATACGGTTGGTATGCGATATCACCCTGAATAAAGCCCGGCTATAGACAAAGGAAGTATAATTTTAATGCTTCACGCTTGTAGGAGCTAACTGTAAGTGTCGTTCCGGGCTATTAGGAATGTTGTTGGGCTTATGTGTTATGTAGGTTGAAGATGTATCGAGAAATTGATAGCGGAACTAGGTAAAATATCATATCCTGTGTATTATAGGGAGTTGGTGCGTCGGTGGGGGGGGGGGGAGCGTGGTGGCCCAGTGGTACGGTCCCCGACTTACAAGTTGTAGGGCGTGGGGTTCGAACCCAGGCTTGGGCGCATTACTTTGTGTAATTTTTTTTCATCACCATTGCTCTAAAACGGTGAAGGAAAACATCGAAAAAATGAGGAAACCGACATGTTCTAGAAACATCAAATTGAAGACATGTGACAATCTGCCAATCCGCACTGGGCCCGCGTGGGGGGTTATGGCCCACTCCCTCGTCACAAGAGAGAGGCATGTGTCCCAGCGTGGGAGGTTATAGGCTGATGATGATGATGATGATGGTGCGGTCTATTACGGTTTCATACCTAAAAGATAGAACGCGGGTTTGTCCCGTCACCAGCTAAAAAGTTTGTGATCAATAATGCTACTATAGAATAATAAGCCCACAACTTCACACAACACCATCTAGTCCGCAAGATAAGCAGAGCTTTGTGGTATGATACTATACAACTGATAACATACTTATATAATTCTAAAACATACATACATATTACAGATAATCTACTCACAAGACACAGAACAAATGATCATGCTTATCACAAAACATTATGTTGGTCTTGGGTGGGAATCGCACCCAGAACTCCCGACATAGCAATTCAGGGTACACTTACCACGAAAACCAACGGCCTGTCAATGTCATAGGCTGATATTTTTACTCGAATTTTTAAGATTTGACAAATAGCTTCCCATTAGAGAACCATCGTCCATCACGCATGAGATGAAATCCGAGGGTACAAGTTAGTTGCCAATTTCTCGCAATAAAAAAACAAAATATTTATTACTCAAACTGGAATTGGAGTTTGCGAAAGTGTTTACGTTTTTCCGGACAAAAGGGTTTTGTTTGTTTGTTTGTTTCAGGTTTTTAGTAAGTTTGGCATAGTCCCGCGGAATACAGACGATGGAAGATGGATATCAAGGAGGTAAGAGGAGCAATGTTGGGCTAGAGAAGCAAGGGATAGATCGCTGTGGAGAACACTTGGGGAGGGCCTATGCTGGAAAGCAAGACTATCCAGAAACCGTGTCCTAACAAGAACAATTAGTAGCCTATTAATTGAAAGTTTCTAGTCCAAAAATATGGTCATAGAGTACTAAGTAGTGGTAAGATGAAAAATCGCAATCGCAACCCTGCCTGTAAGAAAGCGGTAAGAAAACCGTGTTCAGTGGATTGTAAAAAAAATCCCAGAAAATGTTTTATGATCAAAAGGGATTGCATTTAGCAGCGGCGAAATGATAGTGGTGTCTTTTCTGTGCGGCTGATTTGTCATTGTTTTATGTATACTGCGAGATAAGGTTGAATTATATGGTTTCTCAAATCATCACCGAAACTGTTGCAACAGTGCCGGTGTAACATGGATATCGCCCTTTGTTATCATCTTGGGTACCGCATTGGCTTGCGTTATAGTAGTTATTCCATTATGCATGCTCCCATTTTAGCTAGTCCGAAAGTGTAAGTATCACTTACGTGAGTTTTTAACCCAAGACATCGTTTAAGTAAACATAAATACATACATTGATCAGCGAATAAATCTTCGACCGGGTTTGCGGAGTATCTGAATAAACTTGTTTTAATTGGAACAAATATACAATATGAAGTGTATCATCGTAAACCTATTTTACTGGTGCAGTTGTTTTATGTATAAAATTGTACTGTCAGACTATGTAAGCATAATAATAAAAAAAGGGTTATTGCTGCGTTTTAATCTTATTTATCGATTATATTATTGTTTTATATGTGAGCTAATGAAAAATGTGCTGTAGAGCTATGGTATCTAAATGAAGTGCCTAGAGCTAAATAACGGAATCTCTATCAATTACCAAACACAGAAAATACCTTGGTGTGGTAAAACATTGTAGCTCTCAGCTAGGAACGAATTTTAATGAATAACAGTATTTGTTTGACTTCACATCAGTACCGTATGACCTCAACTAATCGAATTCAGGCTCATCCGAAGACAAAACAGTAACTGGTTTATATACTAAGAAGCTCATTCAACTCTACAAACTAACAACCAGTGGCCGCGGCGTAGGTGAGTAGGGTGGGTAAAACAAAGGCCCTTTATCCACTTTAGGTTTTCGTGTGCAGTTTCAGGTCCTGAAAATCTCGCACACACCTTGGTGAAGCTTCCCAGGCGGCGGCTGCTTTAGGCATCCTGTTGTTGAATTTCAGAACACGTCGTTATCATTGGGGAACGTGACTGCCGAAATATTTAAAATGCAGTACACAATGATACATAATCCACTTAACGTTGAGCTGACCTCGTCACTGCCCCCATGGTGGTTGGTTTAGAACTTGGGTTTTCTTAGAAACTTTTACTAGCACAAAGCTAAACAGGAGGCTCTGAAGGTTATTAAGAAGTCTTGGAGATTTTCACACGACAACTGTACACGCATCAATCATTAGCATAGATAGATAGATTATATTTTTTGTCACAAAAATTATAACAAAACTATATACAATTGCTAATTCTATGGTTACAAAGCATCTTTCGCTAAGAGTCGAAAGTCTGTCCAGATAACTAGCGTGCTTCAGGCAAGGGAACCAGACTTCTAATCTTCGCCAGTTCGCCCTGAAGCTAAGAATGTCGAAGACACTTTTTATCAGTGGCGAAATATTGAGTTGAAATCGTCAAGACTATACTGAAGTTCTCATTTAGCAGACCGAGAATAAAGGTGAAATACGTAGGTATCCAAGACACCGCCTTGCTTCATAATCGCTTGATAAATTAATTTAGGTCTTAGTATCTTTTTCTTGTTTGAACACCGCCGTCATACCGCGTGAAACTGACGAATCTTTGACAAATTTATCAGGACATCCCGCCTTTTTAAACCCCCCAAAAGGAGCGCGCGGCACGCGTGTTAACTAAACCATGTACGAGGGACGGTTTTATTCAAGGTTTTTCCTTGAATTTTGTTTCAACTGTTGAAATGCCGTCAGCATTTTTTCTGCTAGGTCTAAAAATCGCACTGGGGGCGTCTCTAGAAGTCTCTCTTCCACTCGGTTTGATAAGGCGGCCTATTGATTTTATGAAGCAGTCCTACCCAGTAGAAGACGGAGATGATGTCTCGGTAAGACCATGGCCATATTCTCTTTAACCCTTGTCCTTTTTGCAAATGGATGCACTCAGCATTCTTCAGTCTTGGTTCATTTTCGTCTCCCATAACCTTGAGCACGAAGTCGAAGAGCCTACTTTGTAAGGTGGGGACCACTTAGGGTAAACCCTCTATGGTAAACAGTCGTCTCCTGTTGTTTTTATACCGTTCTTCAATCTTGTGAGGCTACATTATTCACCAACTTTGATGGATCAGCTAAGTCTCCTCCTTATGAACAGTCAAGGTGGTATTGGTGGCTAGGGTGCTTGATTTGGGTAACGAAAATTGTTTTTCACGCCTTCGAAAAAACTCCTGTTTGGTATGCGCCACAGAGTTGGCAGGCGTGTTGCTCACCCAGCCACCATGGATTGTTTAGTCACGGTTTCTTGATGGGAAAGTCGTGTTTGTTGAGCTATGTTCGATAAATATCTCAGTTTACCTTTGTGTCTTTCAAGAATGCTTTGATTGCCGTCTCTATGTAAGTCCATCGAACCATTCTGGTTTTTCTCACTGGTTGTGGTATAGTCATGACACGCTTTCATGGAAATGTAATTTGGCATATAAACACCCACGCTTCATCAACATTGTCTTGTAGCATTTTCTACCATGGCCGGCTGAAACAACCAAACCACTAGTTTTCTTATGCACTTGCGCGTCGAGGAGCTTTTATTTACCAGACGCAATCTTTGGTCGATAACAATGGTCGACGCAGCACTCCGCAAACCCACAAAGTGTTGTTATCCAAGACTGGTTTAGGTATTTTACATACAATAATCAATAAGGGGCCATTGTTTGTCTAGGGGGCAGCCACGAGGTCTTATATGTTTTGTGCTAGGTGAAAGTGGTATTGGTCAAGGCCAGGTCAAACTCTGTGCACGAGTGAGAAAGCTCCACCCATTAGCATTGCAGTTCCCACCTCATGCCACCAAGACACCGAAACGCCATGCTCCGTAACCAGTATCAACACGTGTACGTAATACCCACACAGTAGGGCATTTTGTCTTGAGGTGGAATTGCCGTAAGAACGCAGGGCAGGTTCCCGAATAGAATTTTTTTCTTATATATCCTCATTAACGGTTTTTCTTTGGGCTAGATGCTGATGAGTGGATCTAATAATTATCATTAACTGGCAAGCGCAAGCTTCACTATGCGATCAACTGATTCCTTGTCGAAGTTGTGTTAAGAATGCCGTATTTTGGTACGCATGCCAAATACCGCTACGGCGGCTCTGCGGCGTTTTCCAATCCACTATATGTACCCATCTGCTCCCATCTGCTCTGCCCTCCCAAAGATTTCCGCTACCACTAAGTTGGGTCTCACTTCTAGCCGTGATATCCATGTTGATCTGATGAGAGTTCCCTTTCAACGATGGCATCTTCCTCTCGAACACAGGTTAGAGTCATTATTTAAGAGGTCGTACCTTCCGTTCTCCTGTTAAAGTTTTTAGAGGTATTCTATTAGACTCTTGCAAAACGTAATGAAGTAAGGGCAGCTACGCTTCAGGTATTTCGGACAACTTCCTTGTAGAAACTACGTACGATATATAACGCGAAACAGTCCCGCAACAATTTCGGGCATCATAAGTAGTGGAGTTTGGCAAGAACCCGCCCTTCGCACTAGTTAGCCAAGAACAAAGCGTAATGTTTATTTACGTGTAAAATTATTGGAATCCTCGTGTTTTAGATAAGGTTAGTGTTTTATGGTTTAACACCATCAGGAAAATTGTAACATAAATAAATGTAGGTATAATGTATACTCGTTATAAGCATGGAAAACTATTTTATTTGGGGGGGGCGCAAAAAGACACATTTTTGTGACAGTACCCTTATTTGTGGGGTAGCTCTTCAGAAATTTGTGAGAATGTGTATTTAGAGACGCTTGATTTTTGCAGTAAAAAAAAAAATTGACGCAAGTTAGTTACGCGATCTTTCAGGAGGGTGCGAAATGTAACATACTAGAATCGGTTAATAAAGGCTTTATTATTATAGTCCCTCGGCGAAATCGGATTTCTAGGTATTAAACCCCCACCGACTTCCACCTTCAACCTTAAATGGTCCCCCTGCTGGACTCAGGCCTGAAACCGGTTGACCGTGACTGATAGATACTGCCGTTGACAGACGTGGTGGGAACAAAATATCTAAAAGGAGTGTAGATGTTGCAGTCAAAACTCTCACCATCAAAAGTACTATTGACTATCAAATCAGTCAAAAAGTACGGTGACCGGTAGGCGTTAGTCAATAGTACTTATGACTATACCGTAGCTTAGTCAATAGTAATTATGACTAACAACAGTTTAAAAACTACTTTTACCCAATGAGCTGGTTTAAGTAAAGTACTTTGACTAAGTGTTCCGTCCAAAAGTGGTTTTGACTGGTTTTGTATCAGTCAAAACCACTTTGTATGGATTGCTTTTGCTTGAATTCAAAGTGCCATACTAGTTGAGTTGCATGACTACATAATTCTTCATTGTAGAGTGTTTTTTTTTCTTCTAAAGCGGAGCTTCTTCGTTTTATTTCTTAAAGCGAGGGAAGAGGCATTTCAAGACAGGTCGCGGAGCCCCGCTACGCGTGGACTCCTTTTTTGTCTAAAGGTTTAAAGGACTAACCAAACCGAACCTCGAGGTGCCCTGACGTCGACCGTCTTTCTTCCGTTCAAAAAGCATATAAAGTTGTTAGCTGGTAATTTAGATAGAGGTATGTAATGGGGGCACCTGAGAAAAAAACTATTGGTTAACAACGATCTTGGGTCACCCCGACACGGGACAGGTTAGGTTAGAATTGTTTTTTTAAATCACCACCAAAAGTAGGAGCAGTGGAGTGGAGGCGTTTGGACTGATGCTTTATTGCAGTTAAAACTACTTTTGGCGAAGAGCGTCAGTCAATAGTACTTTAACCGCAAATTTTGCAGTCAAAAGTACTAATAACCAATAATTTTCAGTCAAAACCACTTTTGACCAACCTGTTCAGTCAAAAGTGCTTTGTGACTGATTTTGCTAGTCAATAGTACTTTTGACTAGTTAAGAGTTTTGACTGCACATAGACATTTTGTTTTTTTTAAACCGGGTTTGTGACGTGACGTGACGTTAACTGATGAGTGTGAATGCACCTTTAGCCTGGTAATGAACCCTATAGGTACTACCAGATGACAATCTTAGGAATGGTCAAAAATAGCAGCCTGGACCAACGAATTTACATACTGTGTTTAAGATACGCAGGAAACTCATTATGGTATGGATCAATACACAGACCAAACTTGTCAAGTGTGGCTTAACCTTAAGTAGCTTAACCTTATAAGCTACTACTTTAGGCTGATATTATTTAGCCACGAACTCTTTAATTTTCCTCTTTTTTTAAAGACTTATACACATACGAATTTTTCGTGACCTGCACCACAGAAATTTCATCATCATCTCATTATCTGGCCTACACTTTTCCCAATTATATTGAGGTCGGATTCCAGTCAAACACGATGCAGCTGAATATCAGTATTTTACATAGAGCGACTGCCTGTCGGACCTCCACAACCCAGTAACTGGGTAATACGATACCCCATGGTAAGACTGGTTGTCAGAATTCAGAGTTTCTGACTAATAGCTAATAGTAACGACTGTCAAAGATCTACAAATGACAGCCGGGTCCAACGGCTTTATGTGCTTTCCGAGGCACGGGAGGAAACTCGCTATGACAGATGGGTCACCCATCGACAGACCAACCAAGCAAGAGCGGCTTAACCCGGAAGCTCCTCGCTACACAGAAATTTAATATTTATTTATTTTCTCTGTCTTTCTACTGTGTCGTGGGTGCGTTAACAAACAGAAACTCACATGTACACAAACGCCCAGACCCGAAACAACTACTTGTAGATCATACAAATAATTTCTTCGTGCGGGAATCGAACCATGACACGCAGCACAGCAGTCCAATCGCTCAGCCACTGCGCTAAGTTGCCGACAAATTATATATTTGTAATTGAATGATGCAGAATTGAAAAAGAGGTTATCTAAATGTATTTTTGAAATTAAACGCGCAATCAGGTTATGGTATGAACATTAATAATTCTCAGTTGACCTAATTTAGGTTTGAACTGTGAACTATCTTAACCCTAGATTACGAACCTTCGTGGATTTGACGACGCGGTTTTGTTTAAAATCGCGTAAACTTTTACGCGCGTGATCGAACTTTTTCAACACTTTATGTAATCTCTGTCGACCCATTGCCCCTGCGACAGACGGTGTTGTTTTGAGTCCAAGTGGCCCGTGAGCACCGTTCCAGCAACCATGACTCGTCGCATCGACGAAGGTTAGTAATAACGTAACTTTTTGTGTTACTTAGTGGAGTACTTTCGCGTTATTTTTTTGGTTAATTGGTTTCTTTTGTTTATATTCAATGTTATTTATTATTTGTTTTTTTATGATAGTTCGTCAGTTGTTATTACAAGATGACAGCGGTATCTGAGAGCGCAAAGAAGACCACCTAGAGATTGATTCTGCTTATGAAACAAATGCTAAAGATGAAGTTTCTACTTTGACCCAACAGCATTTTTCAGGCCAAGTAATGCGGCGAATTCTGGCCGCCTAAGGCGTGGGGCATGCATACGTCTGAAAGAGTTGTCAGCAAAATGACGGGGCCTCCTGCCCCCTTTTGAGGGCCAAAGAATGCCAGGGTCACGGAACTATAAAGTAACCGTGGCCTCGGATCGTAAAAGGCTATTATTGAAGTATTTTAGTCAGTACAAGTCTGACAGCCCCCTTCTGTCCTGCCCTGGATCAGCCTGGATGGGTCAAGGTCAAGTAATGCGACTAATGATTATGGTAGGTACCTATCTTCGATAAAAATAGGAAAGTATATGCCTTGTGTCTCTTTACAAACGAAGCCTGACTAAAAGTAGTCGCATCGCACAAGTGCAATAAATCTATGACCGGGGAACATAAACTTGACGTATGTCACAAATACATTAGTTGATGGATTTTTAGCATTTTTTTTTATTTCATCGGTTAATTTCATTCTTTATTTTTAATATTTAAAGATAATTTTAACAATTTACTTTTTGTAAAACTAACAAAGCAACTTCGAAAATGTCACTATGTTCAATTAGCACAAAACGTATGATCACATTCATAAGGCTGATTGGATAATAAATAAGCTATTTTAGTTTATGTAAACATAGTAAATTATAAGAAAAATATAATTTATTAATAATAAAAATAAAAAATTGCCAAGTTTGATTTAAATAAAACCCATTATCCCCTTTATTAAATACGGTAGTCGAAACGACGAAGGTTCGTAATAAGCGTCGAAAAATAAGGTTAGTATTCTAGGGTTAATATAACGAATCTTTCAGTGAATAGATACCATGCATTTTATTGACCTACCTGCTGAATGAAAGTCGTTGTATGGCTTCTTGCGAAGAGGTCGACTGTGAAAACTAGAGCGTGGATTTTAGGTATATATTTTACATTCTATTACCCTGCCTATTTCTTTATACCCTGCTAACAGCAATAAAAGCCGCAAAAAAGTCTAAATGAAGAATTTATTTTTAAAAAAGATAAAATTTTAAATTAATTTAATAATTACCTACTGTTTAAATAACAATAAATGTAAGCCCTTCAGTACACAAGGCGACGCAAATCTCCGATAGGTACTTCAGGACTTTGGCATCCATTCACGTCTGTGTATGTACCTCAATGAATTAGTATTGCGATTGTCGCCTGGATACCGAATTCGTAAGGTATTGGAGGCTTGCGTCGCCTAGTGCACGAAGGGGCTTACACTATCAACCACATCATTGTTTCGAAGAGAACATAAGACGAGATGAGGGTAGCCTATCTAAAATGAATAAAACAAAAACAATGATATACTTACATGTTTTAATGTTACTTTACCCAAGATTTACACTAACTAGGTGAAGATAATACCTAGTTAGCGTGATAAAAATATTTAAAACTTTCATTGTAACATATTAATACCCCTTAAAATTAACTAAACATACAACACGAATGATTTAAATATCTAAGAAAATCACTAAATAAAAAGATAGACTGGAACAAAATGTCCAAGGCATTAACTCCACCTTTGTACTTCCACGTGCAAGAAGTTTTAAATACATAAATAAATATAATCTAAATATATGTAGGTCTTTAGGTATATAACTCAAAGGTGACTGACTGACATAGTGATCTATCAACGCACAGCCCAAACCACTGGACGGATTGGGTTGAAATTTGGCATGCAGGTAGATGTCATGACGCAGGCATCCGCTAAGAAAGGGTTTTGATCAATTTTACCCCCGAGGGGATAAAATAGGGGATGAAAGTTTGTATGAAACAATTTGATACATCAGACGTCCTCGCGAACGAAGTCGCGGGCACAGCTAGTGCATTATAAAATTGTAACCAGTAAGATGATATATTTCGAATTTCGTTTACAATTCCGACAATTTTCTTATTGTTTTACTTAGTTTTTGTTTCTGAATTTTATAGCTGTTCCTGGTTCTGAATGTGACTCCTCGGACCATTGTTTCAATTTCGCAGTAGAAACGATTTGAGAATTCTATCCAAAACAATACTTTGTTGAACTGAAAACATTTATTTCCAAGTATTTTATCTGGCAGATTTTGGCATTTTAGGGTTTCGTTTGTCTGAATGAAAAACGAAACCCTTATATAAGGTCACTTCACAGTCAATTTCCTTCGAACCAACCTGACCGATTAACTTGGAACATATAAATTTCTGTGAAAGGCAGTGGTCTATTTTTGTAAATTTGCTTCTTTTTTATAGGAAATCACAGAAAAGTCTATGATCGAACAAAAAATCTGGTGATCGGGGTGCCAACAATGGTAAAAAAAAACAACATATTTTCAAATCGCATCGTGTGTTATTTATTTAATATGTCATGAAAAATATTATTTCCTACACTACCTAATATTATAAAGAGCAAAGATTTGTTTCTTTGTGTGTATGTAGTCAATAAACTCATAAACTATTGGACCATTTCAAAAATTCATTGTTATTGCGCGAAATTATTCAAGTTATTTTTATTAATTTATCGCGACGATAACTTGTATTTTCCTAAAACTTAATAATCAACCCGTATTCTTCCCACGGGTGGGACACAGGCCTCCTCTCTTTGACAATGTGTGGGCCAGTCTGGTTAGATGGATGTCACATGTGTTTGATGTCATAGTTCTAGGACATATCGTTTCCTTTGCCGTTTTGAGAGCATTGATGGTGAAATAAATTACACCAAGTATTGCGCCTGATTTGTTTGGAACCCACGATCTACAACTCGTGAGTACCTTTACCACTGGGCTTGCGCTGTCGTCATCGTCTTACTACGAAAAGTTAAACATCTGTTAAACACTTGTCTTAAAAATTTAATTGCAAAACGAACCTTACGTCAACGTCATATGGTTTTTTATAGTTGACACTTTTTTTTGGTAAGTGTTCAACAGATGTTTAACTATTTTGTAGTAAGACGGACTTTGTTTATAGTTATTTACCTATACATAAGTACAAACACAAGCCTGATAAATAGGTTTATAATGCCTACCTAATTATTTTGTAAATGTTATTTTTATATGCTAAAATTTAATAAATGTGCATGTATAATTTTGTAGATTTAGAACCTTAGTTAGGTATGTATTATAAATACTTTTGTTTGCTGTGCCCTGACAGGGTCTACAATGGCTCTTAGCTCTAAGCTTTTGTGTACATCTTATTACCTTGTAGAATGCAAATAAATGAATATGAATATGTTTTTGCAACCATACTCGTGCGTCTGATGAACCAAACGATTAGTTTATCAGTTGATTATAAAGAATCCATTATGAGCACACTGATAAGGACACAACTCTGCGACGCACGCGACTTAGGGGTCAGTAGATAAGACGTGCAATAAAGTGATTGCATATGATTGCATTTATATATAAGGCGGAGCTTCACTGCTAAATACAGATAAGTAAATGTTGTAATAAAGGTTTTATTACGAGTTTGGCGATTTAAAAAGAGTGTCCGTGGAGTTTCTTGCCCGTTCTTGTTCATAAATATCTACTCCTTGGAATGGGCGTTTGCCAGCAGTACTTTCAGTAGTGATTTTGTCTTGTGACTGGGACTGTTGTATCATAATCTTGTAGTTTTTTTTTTTTTGGACAGTTCAAAAGGGTACTTGAAATAAATGCTTTGATTTTTTTAAAATAAATACTTGGGTGTACTAGGCCTAATCGAATATACCGATCATAATTATGAAGTCCTAAGCCCGCTGTACACATTGGGCCAACCCATTGGGCCACCGTAATGGGCCAGCGTGTACAGACGCTACTTGGCGTGGCGGTATGTTGGTAGTTGGCGGGAATACTGGCCGGCCAACCGAAAGTTGTCGGTTTATCGTGCACCAATCAAAGGATCTTGGCGTGCTTCGCAAACAGTGTTGACCCAACATGCTGACCCAATGTGTACAGCGGGCTTTAAATATAACAATCATAATGCCGAATGCGGTTATTAAATTGAAAATTCAGAAGGTAAATCGCACACTAATACAGAGTTTGTTTTTTTTTTAGGTGGTAACAGCATCAAATGAGTCCTCCCGCCCTGGGACTGTCAGACTCTTACTGACTAAAATCCACCCGTGTTTCTTCGAATGCCCTTTACGTTCCGGGGCCGCGGTATCCTGGGTTAAGAAAAAACCCGCGACCCCAGCAGGCATTTGGCGCGAAAGACGACGTCACCGACCCGGGCTTGGTCCTCGGTCGGACGGCGTGCTACCCATTACTCACCGTCCGCAAGCGCGCTCCGCCGCTGTGCCCTCTGCTGATCAGAGCGACACGCGTTGGAGCGTCCACACGACAGGCTATTCGCATACGGGCAAAGACACCCCTTAGGAAGAGTTTTTGCCCGCATCCCAGGGTGTACCGGCTCGAAAAACTGGTCTTCCCCCCGGACGTATCCGAGAGGGAACTCCAGTCCACGGGCGTACGTGGAGGTTTCCTGTACTAGCACCCCACTAATACAGTGATTAAAATAACATCGAATATTTGTTCGAACGCAGGTCGAACGTACGATCAAGCTAGGTTTCATGTCAGGGGGTTTTTTCTACGTATTTTCACACATAATCTCTTCAAAGTAAGTGTGAACAGGCTTCTTCTGAGTAAATTCGCTCCATCGTCGACTTTGTGTTTGTCACCCCTGGCCTAGACTAAGGTCAAGATCAAAGCCATTGTACACACGGCTACACATCAAGCATACACAACCAGTATTAGCTGATTGTTCATTGAGTGTAAAAATTGTTCTAAGCGAGACCAAGACAAACTGGTTTTTTATACTTAGTTTGATTTGTAGCCGTGTGAAAAAGATTTCACACGCCCAATATTTTCCATAATTTTCTCACTTTTTGTTAACTGTTTAACCCTAGCTTAAGTGCTGCTGGTCGCGGGTCTTATACCATTACCGTGACCCCGGAACATAAAGGGCTATTGAAGGACACCATGGATTTTAGTCAGTACAAGTCTGACAGTCCCTCCCGCCCTGCCCGGGGTGGGAGGCCTCATTTGATGATTTTACCACGTAAAAAAAAAAAAAAAAACTTAAGTGCTGCTTACCGCGGGTCCAACCCAGATTCAGTTCAGATTTAAAGACTTCTTTTATTCTTTTTTTTTTTAATAGGGGTTTCCTCTATGCGGCCGAGCAAATCTCAGTCGACCAGCTGTTGTTTGTAAACACCGAGGAAAAAAAAACTAGTTTAGGAAAATGTTTTTTTTTTTAATATTAAGAAGGGCAACGTTTTTCTTAAGAAACCGTTTTCCTTTATCGTGAAAACCATCCGACAGTTCGTTCACGTCATGCCAAAAGCGCAACAATTTTATCAAAATGGAACCGACAATAAGTCGGTAAAAGGCTCCTTTTCTCAGAAAGTCATTGTGATTGGCAAAAATAGGCTTATTGGAAGGGAAGTGTTTTGGTAACACTCTGTATACATATACTTGAAGTACCTCTTTCTACCTTTAAAAGGTTTCTTTGTGTTCAAGAAATAAAGATACAATTGTTGGAGAAGCGAGCTTGAGGGAAAAGATATTGTTTCGGGCATTTTTTTTTGTTTTTTGCAAGCCGTATTATATAACATTGAATTTTCCAGGAAACTAAGAAGAGAAAATTGCTTGCTTTTGCCCGCGGCTTTGCTCATGTTAATTTAGAATTAAACAACAAATTCCGACTTTACTACATCTACTGAGATGCAATGGCCGCCATCTGTGCAAGCGAGACTCATTATATTTACGCGGGAGTGACAGAGACAGGAATAAGGTCAATGTACGAAATTCTTCCTGTTTTCTGACCAGACCTAACATTATGAACGGTACTGTAGTTTTTGTTGTGATCAGTGATTTTAATTGGGACAAAGTGACACTGAAAAATAAAGCCAAAAAAGTAGAAAAAAAATTATAAACGCCCTCGTTGGATCCCAACGTCACACGCCAAGGAAACACATTTAAATGTTATTGGCTTCACGAAAAACGTATTGTAATGTTTTGTTTTGAACACAGAATCTGAGGCCTTGTCATGAATTTTCAGTTATTGTGACCTAAAGTAAACTGGAACTTTGACATTAATCTCAAGGAAATAAATAGTTCCTTCTTCGTACCACAGGCGCTGTTCCATTTTTTCATACAAGAAACGCTGTAAATACTGGAAAGACGCTGTAAAGTAAAATACTGAAAACTCGTGATTTAAGCCTCTGGACATGTTATAATCTAAGTAGCTAGGATTAGGATTAATTTTATTCCTCTATCTCTCTTTTGTTTTATTTATTTTTAGTTTTCTTTAAGTTTTAAAAATCTTCCAATTTACTTGGGATCGGTTTAACACGATTTCTTCTTTTTCACTTCTTCTCGTTTGCTGTTGAGAATCACCCGAAGGCATGTTTTCCGACCTAGTGATCGAACCCAGGACCTCATAATCAGCAATAGATCTTGCCACCCCCAGCTTAGTGGTATCCGTCCACTAGTGGTGACCAGGGGAACTTTTATACAAACAGAGGCAAAGTTTTACATAGAACATTTTTCTGTCCACTGTACTTTGCGGGTCATTTTGTGATTCCATAATACAATACTGTGAAAAAGATGAATTATTGTGTAATATCAGTTTTGACATCTATTGACATTAAAGGGACCATTTTACGATTTGTATTCATGATTAATTTATGATACTTTTAGTGATATTGCTAAAGTGACCTTTTTAGAAGCACAGATATTAGTAAATTACTAGTTTTTTTTCGACATTAGTTAGAGTTCTCTTGATTTAAAATTCTATTTTATAGCGAGGTCAAAAAATGAATGAACTACTAACTAGAATCTAATTAATGTGTGGGTAGTAGGGCTTCCTAAGACCATGTTCAAACGACCACGCTTTTTAGCCAGCAACAAGACTTTTTTTAACGGGTCGAATCTATACCTGTAGGTACTGTGCGTTCTAATTTCTTTCTTTTAGTCCTTAGCAACGTATTGTGATGACAATTATTATCAGTCTTACTACAAAAAAAATTAAACATCTGTTGAAGACTTATAAAAAAAAACCGTTAATGTGGAAAACGATATTTCACGTTGATAAAGGTTCGTTTTGAATTTACACTTTTTTTAAACAAGAGTTCAACATAAATACCTGTGTTTATCTTTTTGTGGTATTAAGGCACTAAACGTTTAAAACATACACTGTCGTACCACAAAAACTTTTAAACGTCTGTTGAACACTTGTCTTAAAAATGTCAGATTATGACGTTGAAATAAGGTCCGTTTTGCAGTCACACTTTTTTTAGACAAGTGTTCAACAGATGCTCATCTTTTTTGTGTTCAACAGATGTTTAAGTTTTAATAGTAAGGCAGACAATATTTTGTGATCGCACTAACGAATTACCTTGAACCCGGAACATAAAGGTCTGTTGAAGGACATCGCAGATTTTAGTCAGTACAAGCGTACAAGTCTGACAGTCCCTCCTGTCCTGATCTGGGTGGCAGGATACATTTGATGATTAAAACGCGTTAAAAAAAACTCTTATAGGATGGTGATCACTAACCAGGTGGCCCTTGGGAGGTCTACCACCGCCATTTTTTCCCCACATCTCCTGTATTGTGGGAGAACACCCAGACCCAGAACATCTAGCGAAGGAGGAGGCGGGCCGTGTGAGAGAGAGGACAAGGTCCTCCCTCCGCCCCACCCGCGGTGGTGGACGCCCACGGCGTCGGACGTCGCAAGACGATCTCCGGCCACCGTAGGCGCAGGCATGCGGGCAGCGAGTAAAGGGCAACTCGCCGCCCGACCATGGACCATGCCCGGGTCGACGGCGCGTCGTGTTCCACGCGCGCCTCAAAGAGCGTCAGCATAATGACGAGGCCCCCTCTCAGAGGGCTAACGCCTGCCGGGGTCGCGGGTCTTATACCATTACCGTGACCCCGGAACATAAAGGGCTATTATAATAATAATAATAATAATAATTTGAGAGCAGTGGTGATGAAATAAATTACACAAAGTTATGCGCCTGGCGGGGTTCGAACCCACGACCTACAACTCGTAAGTCGGGACCGATACCACTGGGCCACCACTGCTCTCGAAAATCAATCAAAAATATACTTCGTGTTTATTTTGTACTATTTGTGCTAAGCCATGTGAAAAGTTTCATTAGACGATGTTTTCTAAACAATTAGTGATGGGTATGTTAGATAATGAACCTAATTTTCTCTTTTTCAGTGCTTTGAAATCAGAATCATTTATCCCACCAAAAACAATTTCATGTAAACTGTTGCTAAAACGAGCATATAACGTTTGTCTTACGAAAAAGATATCAGATCTCATGTAGAACCAAGCTTCTGAATCTACACGGCCTAACTCTAGAAACCCTAACTTCACAAATTCTACAAATCAGTAATGTATATGGCTTCACCGTTTCGCTACCATTGTGGAGGTGATGGTAATATTTAATTTCTGAAGTACCTAAGTAACGAAACAGCCAAGCCATACATTACTGATTTCCGCGAAACATGGTATTTTACAGATTTTATAAAGCATAGATAATAGCTCTTCATATTCCGCCAACTCCATTCGACATGCATGTAACAATCACAGAAATATTAAAAACAGGAGAAGTGGCAAGGGGGCGTGGCGGCAACCTAGCAGTGCTGAGCGTTACGCTCAGATAATGAAAAAATGGCCGTCACCGCGAGTTAGTCTGTTGTCAACCGCGATCGTGAAAAAAAAACGATTATGCCGTCTTGTTCAGAGGTTTTGTGCAGAAATAGTAACCAAAACAAAAACTTTAGAACCCATGGCATCAGTTACCACAGGTAAGTAAAAGTATTTTACAATATTTGTCTTAAAAATCACGAAAAACTGCAAGCCGTAAAATATACCTGACTTGTACTACTATACTTTTGTTTTCCGATATCTCTTCGACTGCATTATTTTTGTATTAAGTACATTGCTCTTTTACAACCACCTCAGTCTATCACCGAGTGAACTGAACAAGCAATGTAAAACTGACATAACGATACCTCATCGAGCCGTAATGTCGCATGGTGCGTCCGCTGCTCCGGTCCGCCGTATTTGAGCACGAGTTAGTGTTGTGCTCGTGGAGGTCTGACAAAGTCTATCGACAAAAAGTCGACTTCTAATATTGTTTTATTACTATTTTAGATTTTTCTTCAATTTGTTAACTTGTAATAAGTTTGAAAGGTCGATTTTTATTGTTTAAAAGCGTAGTAGATAAATGCGTAACCAAGATCGTGAAGTAGGTTAGTATTAATGTTTAGTTTAGTAACCTCTGTGCACTAAATTAAAAGATCTAATTTGGAACATTTTACACATTAATTAAATAATGTTTTGTTGGTTTCATATCGTTTTCATTTACTTTAATTCCAAACCTGTACAATTTCATCGATATATTTATCGAAAACTCTTCGATTTAGTCAAGCACTATGCCGTTCCGCCCCCGTGTCCCTACAACACACAATGATATTTTTTTGAGTGTGAGCAAATTATACGGAAAAAGCACGCTGCAGTTTAAAGAATAAGGTTTATATTTAAATGACTAAGTTATCGTCGGCGCGTGTGTGCACTTGTTCGTAGTATTGTTTTGACCGAACTGTGTGTGCAATATTAGCGTTATGGAGGGGCAATCGTGGCTTCACCCGGTTTTCTATACATTTTGAACTTCACGCCATATCTCCTTCTTTATTATATCTATGGTAACAATAATAAATTATTAATTTATTCTCCAATTTACACACATTTTTTTTTCCCCAAATTTTGAAATTGTTTAAGCCCATTTCACAAATTATAAATATTAATGGGATAAAAATAGTATATGCAATAGAGTTTACGTATATTTTAACTTAATGCCCTATTTGTCTTAAATCCATAAATTCCTTAACATATTTTAATATTTTATTTAAAAACAGTTTTCTATAAGCCAAGATTTGAGATGTTTTTGAAATAAGCTGGTTCGCAGTTCTCTTATCTCCTTCGGTACGTTATTAAATATCTTTATTGCCATATTGGCTTGAGTTTTTTTGGCAGTATGCTGTTCTACATCTTGGTTGTGCTAGTTTCGTTTCGTTGGATCCCTTGAAGTTTTGTCAGGGCAGGACTGGGGCGACTGTCAGACTATTACTAATAATTAATTAATTTAAAAAAAAAAATATTTAAAAATTAATTTTATATACTAATTTTATCATTATAACAATTATTTTTTAAAGTTAAAATAAACTAATAATCTTCAAAATTATTTATAAAGAAATATTCTTTAAGCCATAATAGAAATTTCTACTCCTTAACTAGCTAAAAGAAAAGGTGTCCTTCTGTCAAAAAAAAACTCTAATCCTTAGGTACAGATAAATTGATTGACGAATCTTAAAAAAAAAAGGAAATAAGTCTATGATATAAAAACTGATGGTGAAAGTCATCACCAGAACCGCCCACCTCTCAACCATCCCTACGGATTCCGGCGCCAAACAATTTTTACTGTGTTAAAAAACATAGCAAATTGCTATTATAAAACTTTTTGCTCAGATAATTTTATCAGGCGTTAAAGTTTCTGAACTTTTTTTCCGTTCACCAGAAGTTTTATTGATTATTTCCAGGTGCCAGCCACAACTTTGTCTGTCTGTCTGTGTGTGTGTATATATAAGACAGGAGATTTTTGTTTTGGGAAAACCATATTCTTTCCTAACTGTTTAAAACTTTGCTAGATTTACTGAGAACTATGGTTTACGGTCCTGGTTAGTAAGTTACTTATTATATATTTTGTGTATTTGATGTAATCTTCTTTTATATTGATAATGTTTGATGAATTAGGTATCTCAATCTCCTGACCAATAATTCCATAAAAATAATTTCTTTAAAAACACCAATTTTTTTAGGCCCGCAAATTCGATTAATTTTCAAAAACTATCAAGGTATTTTTTTTCTGGCTCTGAAATCAATAAATAGTAAGAAATTGAGTTCAAAGAATAACGTCTTCACAATTTTCTTTTGCCATAGAAAATGTGTAGGAGAATCACGTTTCGACAGCTTATAAAAAGTAGCTGTGACATATAGACGGACAGACAGTCAGACAGACATGACGAATCTATAAAGGTTCAGTTTTTTGCCATTTGGCTACTGAACCCTTAAAAGTATGTCAATTGACTGGTGGTTGAAATACTCAATTGTAATTTAAAATGATCTATTCTCATCATCTGCCTAGCCTTTTCCCAAATATATTGGGGTCGGCTTTCAGTCGAACCAGGTGCAGCTGGACTTTCACAACCCAGTAACTGGGCAATACGATACCCCATGGTAAGAATGGTTTCAACGAGGCCCCTTTACAGGGTCCGAGTCTGCCGGGGTCGCGGCACTAACGAGTTACCGCGACCACAGAATGTTAAGGGCTATTGAAGGACACCGTGGATTTAAGTCAGTAGATGTCTGACAGTTCCTTTTGCCCTGCACTGTTGAAAAAAATTAAATGGTGAGGCACTTTGTCAGACTTTCAAACTTCTGACTAACAGTAACAACTGTCAAAGATCTAAAAATGACAGCCGGGAACATCGGCTTTACGTGCTTTCCGAGGCACGGAGGAAACTCGCTATGACAGACGACTGATTCGTCAACTCGCCCGCAATTAACTCGCTCGCTCGGGCGAGTTGGCACCTTCCGATTTTACCTATTTTTGTTGTCGTCAACTCGCAACTGAGCGAAAATCTGACGTATTTACAGCCGTCTACAAAAGTGTTTCTATTAATTTAACGTTTAATTTAATTAAACCTTCTTCACACGTCTAAGACACTAAACGTGTAAAGTTGGTTAATTGAGGGCCAGGGGATCGTCTTAGGGGCGGAGTTGTTTTGAGATCATTAATAAAATGTAAGCACAAAGACATATGTAATTAAGTTTTTTTCATAAGTTAGAATTCAATGTGAAATCTAAGCAGAAAGTACCAGGAGAACAGGATCATGAAGAAGGTTTTGGTGCCGAAATTGAATGCGGAATTGGAACAAAAAGAACTAGGAGAACAGAATCATGCTGAAGGTTTTCATGCCGCACAACGAACGGTCTTCAAAACTAAAAATTTATTTCGGCGAATACTCAATACCCAAAAATGTACTAGGACTGCATAAAATCAAGGTGATATTTTTCATTTTAACAGTTCTGTCTCAACATACAAATTTTGGGCAAAATCTATTTATCACGAAAGTACTAGGCTTGCATGAAAAGGTGGTATTTAAATCATTAAATAAAGGTACTTCATAGTATACAGGTATTTTACACTGTTTTTACAAAAATACAATTAATAAAAATACCAGATATATAACAAGAAGTCTGCCCTGTGTCCTTGCCCCACGCTTGGGTTTTCTCCTATAGATACCGTGGGTACGTTTTCAAATAATCAAACTCAAATCTTACAGCGCCTCATACTATAAAGTAGGTTTCTATATTAATTTATTATAACACTTTTATAGATGACTGTACCATTTTTCGCTGAGTTTGCGAGTTGACGACAACAAAAATAGGTAAAATCGGAAGGTGCCAACTCGCCTGAGCGAGCGAGTTAATTGCAGGCGAGTTGACGAATAAGTCTGACAGACGGTCACACATCTACAGCCCAACCTCGGCAAGGGCGACTTAACCCGACTTAAGTTCAGCCTGAGCGGCTGTAATGATTACAAAATTGTCTATTCTATTGCTTGAGTAATAAAATATGATTGGCGCATTGCCTGAGCGATCGACTGCTACAGCGTGTCACTGGGTTCGAACCCCCACAATTTTCCTTCAATAGCCGTCACCGTTTCAGAACCACGATAACTCTATGAGCATTCTAGTATTACTCATTGTGTCTAATCTATTTTTAAACTGATTGCGCAAAATCAACCAACAATAAATCACGATTTTAGAAAATGGTGATCTTGATACATTCGAATGATAGGATAGATTTTAAATTTAAATACATTTTGAGCAGTGATGCGAAGAATTAGGATCTCTTTTATTTATATATTTCTACAGTTTTATTATATGTATAGATTTACTTAATAATACATATATAGTTTCGCAAGACATTATATTATTAGTAGCTATGGTAATCGGGATAAAAACCTATGTGTTAATCCAGGTCATAAACTCTCTCCCCCTTATTAATAAACGTGGACTACAGTTACGCCAAGGTTAACCCATAAAAAATGTATGGTTAATCCGAAGATTAACCTTGGCGTAACTTTAGTCCACGTTTATTAATAAGGGGGTTAGTGTACTAAACATCCAAATCCATTCAGTAGTTTTTTGCGTGAAAGAGTAACAAATATCCATCCATCCATACAAACTTTTCGCTAAACACAGAAACGCAGACCTGGCTAAGAGATTCTGTTTTTAAACGAAGCTAGACGTATTTAAAAATGCGATATTTTTGGTTCCCAAAAAAAGTGTTGAAGAATTTCTTAACTTTTATATTATATTATAAATTAATTATTTAAAGAGTTGAGAAATTAATTAGCAAGCTATAATTTAATTGGGATTAACACCTCGCCAGCCCCAAAAATATGTTGAAAACTACACATTCGCAAAAATTCGCCCTTAGCTCTACAGTTACTATGACGGAGTCTAGAGGGCCAAAGCCTACCGGGGTCGCGGGACTTATTTCATTACCGTGACCCCGGAACATAAAGAGCTATTGAAGGACACCGTAGATTTTAGTCAGTACAAGTCTGACAGTCCCTCCCGCCCTGACCGGGGTGGGAGGACTCATTTGATGATTTTAACCACGATAAAAAAAGCTCTACAGTTACTATTATTATTTAGATGAAAAAAAAACGGTTAATATCCGGTTTCAAACCCAGCCTTATTGAAAATAAATCAATTTAGGTACAAAAATACCACACGTCTGGCATTGAGATACGGAAATCAATACGTAGTAAAGTCAAATAAACAATGAAACCCGTGTAAATAGAGAGTGGGTCGAGTTCGTCCCGACGTCACAGACGGACACAAAATGCGTCAAATTATGATTAATTGGACCCATCGAGTTCTGATGTAATTCAGCCTTGAAGGGTGGTCGTTAGTGATTCAATTAGTATACATACATATAGTTTGAGCCAGATAAGTGTGGAATAAAATTCGTTGACCCCCGTGTACCAATGTATTCCAATATTTCAAAACCATTCGAAAAAATGTAAGGAAAGTGTCGTAACACGATCAAAATAAACGAATCGTGGTAAGGGGCGACCGTGATCTTACATTTTATTTTGAAATTCGAACGATGGTATAATGGAATTCTAACGATGCGTTATTAGGATCAATGACCTTTATTCCACACTTAAATGGCGAGGACTATAGATAAACTCGCGGTTTATTCCCATTGAGGCAGAAACTACAAAGCACCACCTGTTACAATGTTTTTTTTTTGTTCCTAGCTCAGGTGATTATTTCACGGCTGCGTTTCTAATAGGCAAAGTAGCAAGTACCCTGCATTCATCCGTTTAGCATTCCTATGTATCGTTAGTTTCACTTCCCAACAATAAATCACTTTCTAAAACCTTTCTAAACAGTTTCGCAATAATATTTGGATCTGGAGTTGTTTACAATCCACATGACATTTCGTCAGACGTCAGTTTTGACAAGTGAAAGCGCCATCTGGCGAAGTTTGTTAGCAGCTATCGATTAATCGATATTTTAACATAATGATCGAAAACTTTTAAGTAATATCAACTAACACCTTCCTAATAATTTTCAGTTAAAGGAAAACAAACGAAATTAATAATAAATTAAAATAAATTTATTAGCGGAAATGAGTTTATTTTTTCATTATAAACTTTCTTCTAGAAAACTTCGTTAAGGCGATGCATATTTAATCTGTGGTTTTGTTTGCGTCCTTGGTGTTGACAGCTCAAAGTGGTTATTTTGCCGAGTTATAAATATGAGATTTTCCCCATGAAAAGTGCAAATAGATCAATGGGAAAATTGCGAGATATTGACAATGGAGCAAAGAATTGAGGTGGATTTTGAAGCTTGGGATGGTTTCGGCTTCTGGGTCGTGACCTTAGACAGTTTTTGTAAAGTTTTTGTGTTGTTGTAGTGTTTCCCCCCACGGGACCGGTTAATTGTGTTTTGCTGGAAGTCTGGGAGAATGGCTGAGGCTTGGCAACCCGAACCCTGACCTCAGTTCCGGCTGGAGCGTCAGTAGGTCAGCCATTTATCTCAGAGACAGCTTGGGAGGCGCTCGCCTTAATATCTTGCGACTAATTTAAAAGGTAAGAATCTTGTTGTAACCGGGTCTGGAGTTTAGTCAGTGAGCGCTCCCCTGGTTGTTGAGAGAATATGTTGGTGATCTATTGAAACGCTTATTCCAGGATTCCAAACTGCGTCTTTTCGTGTGCGGGCCCAGCCAGTCGAGCAACACGAGGCCACAGTCCAAGGGCTATTCCCCTGCAGTAACTGTGAGTATTAACCCCTGCTATTCCCCAAAGATTGGTTGTTGTTTTGACTAGCTAGATTTCCCTGCTCGGTCACCTAGAGGAAAGCAAATTAGTTTTGTTTATATTCCTAGCCCTCCGTATTGTCGATTGCAGGGAGGCCCATCGGTGATTCGCTCCGCCGCTGGGATTCAGAGTGCTGTCTGAAGCCCAGACGCGGAACCCGTCCTCGAGCACGCCGTTAGCCTCCTGCAGAGACGACGGTGCGGCTGGCAGAACCCCGCCTAGCGATAGCACAGGCGTGACGGTTTTTATTTTTACTTCCTTTTTCTTTCAATTATTTCTACGGATTATCTTAAGACGGTTTCTGTGCAAACCGCCTCTTATAAGACCGGGTGTTAGGTGAACCCGGTTTTGATGTCGGCACTTCACCGAATTTAAAATTAAGGATCTTGGAATTGTCTACCCTCATCCCGAAGATAGTGGACATCTGCAGCTCCAGGATCCGGGACTCTTCAAGTCCCTGGCGCCCATTAATTAATTTAATTTAAGTAACTTTAATTGGAAGGTTCAGATATTTGATAACATTTTATTTTTGTAGTAGTCATCGGATCAGTACCCGGTTATCTCCATTCCCCATGACCCTAGCTCTTAATTTAAAAGGTTGAAACTGGCTAGCGTTACTTGTATAAAATAGTTAACACCAAGAAATGTTTGTTTATTTCCACCTTTGTCAGAAAATTATATTGTATAATTAATTAAATTAATCAAGGTAACAATACAGGGTGTTTTGGCTAATAAACCGTTTCAGTGAATTTATTGTTTTCTTCAATTCTTATCACCAACCGGGGAGGGAGAAAATATTTTATGTAACAGTGGCGACCAACGTGTGTATTAATTGGAGATAGAGGTTACGTCTATTGCTGTACCTTACAAACCGGAGTACTGATTCTGGAACCTTCCAGTTATTTAATTATTTAGGAAGAAAAAACCGTCGTGCGGAATCCTTTTCTTGTTTGTGCTGTTTTTATACAATTTTTTATATTTTACAATTTTTACAATTGACAATTTTTTACGGTTTAACAATTTACTTTTTACATTTTTTTTATTTTACTTTTGCTGTGTTTTACAATTCAGCTTTGTTTTACCCGTGCCCTAATATATTGTTTCAGGACTATTGTCCATTTTAAAAGAAAACCCTAATATAGTATTGGTACTACACTAGCACTATAAGACTGCTATTACTGGAACTGTGTTTACTTTAGTTAATATTTAAACGTTGCTCAAGTTTGTGAATTGTGACGGCCAGTTTCAACATATTTTTTTTTCTTACATTTCAATATGGAACGCCCTATTAAATTTAATTTACTACGAAAAGATGAGCCTCGTTTATGAGGTGCTGATCCGGACGCTAAACCCGCCTCAACCGTTGAGGAAATTCGTATCCAGATTAGAGATCTGGGTAAACTAGTCAGTTTCCGATGAAGTCCCTGGAGACTGATAGAGATCCTGAGGCGGAATGAAAGTTATTCAGGCCAAATACCAGAAATTGGCGAAGTTCTGGAAAGGTACCCCAACAATTTTAAAAAATTTAACCGCGCCAGGGCTTTGGGATTCCATCTCTTTCACCGTTTGGGTAGGATAACTCCCCCAACGGAGCTCAGTGCTGATTTCGCAACCGTTGATAAGCAACTTAGCGGTTATCTGGCTAGGATGGATTCCGTGAACGCGAGCTTCCACCCAATCGTTTTGTTCCGCCGAGGCGACTCCGGAGGGCATTGTCTAGTTTGCAGACGAAGGACATCACCATTTCGTGCAAGGACACCGTCAAAACCTTGGGGGTTAAGTTTAACGGAACAGGTTGCGTGAAGGCGTTTTATTGAGCGTCTTGAGGAGCTGTGCGAGGCCAGAGTATCGACGAGTTGTCATTGCATCGGTCGGCTCTAGACAATTTTTTTCCGACGGAGCCTTATTATGGTACCGAGGCATAAAGTCGTGGGTGAGTAATTGGCCGGAACTGAAGGAGCAGTTGCTCATTGATTTCGCTCCACCCGATTACGACATGCGTCTCATGTCGGAAATCACAAACAGGACGCAGGGGTCGACCGAGGCAGTCAGTGTATTTTTATAAGCGGTTATGGAGAAACATGTACAACAGGCTTTCTTATAGGGTTCCAGAACACGATCGTTTAGCGCGGATAAAGTACAATATGAGACCAGAATACACTTCTGGGACTATGTTTGTTCACCATCAATACGCTCGGCGAGTTGAAGGAGAAAGGTGCAGGCACTGGAGCTGGGCTTCCACAGCAAGGCTCAGTTCCATGAGCCCGCCCAAAGCTACGTCTTCTTTCGTCGCAGCAGACCTAGCATACCAAGCCCGAAGGGTTCCAGGATTGAGGCCGTGGCAAACGGACTCGGGTTCGTTGTTTTGTGTTCGTTGTAGGGTAAGGGGCACTCGTTACAGATTGTAAATCGAGAGAAATTGTGTGTTACCGTTGCGGCAAAAGGGCGTACGTGCACCAGCGTGCCCTACGTGCAATAAAAAGCCGTGCAATAAAAAGCAGAAGGAGGTTCAGTCCTGCCCAACCTGCATTTCAAAAAACTAAATGTCCGGAACTGCAGCCAACATTTTGATAAGTCCGATTGGGACAAACATTTAAAATTTTTAAAATTATTTTTTAGTACATTAAGGGTGAATACAGTACATTATAAGACTTCGGACGATAGACGTCCGCATTTAACTGTTTCTATATACGATGAGCAGTATTATGGCTTACTCGACTCGGGTTCTTGTATATCGGTGTTAGGTTCCGATGCTGGGCCAACAATTTATAAGGGCAGGTGCAACGGTGCACGCCGATAAACAGTTGGGCAGCATAGTAACTGCCAATGATTCGAGAGCATCAGTGGAGGGGTTATTTATTTTTACCAGTAACTCTCATGGGAGTAACTAAGGTTATTAAATTTTATATTATTCCGGATATTACCACACCGTTAATATTTGGAGGTGATTTTTTGGAAGGCCCTTTAATTTGGCACCAAAAATTTTTAATAACTTTACCATTTTCAATATATAAAACGTAAAAGAGGTCATACTTGCGTCTCGGAGGTTAGGCACCTACAGCCGTTTGAATGAATTAACACCGGTTCAGAAGAAGGAAGCGGAGTTATTAATTAAAGATTTTGAAAAAGTCTCCTTTGAGGTAAAAGGATTAGGTCGTACCCATTTGCTGCGCCATAAAATAGACACGGGAGATGTTCCTCCTATTAACAGCGTTATTATCCTTTGTCGCCCGAACGCCTCAAGGAACTCAACCGTCAGCTGGATGAGATGTTGGAGATGGGAGTAGTGGAACCTAGCAATAGCGCATGGAATAACCCGGTTCTGTTGGCTCCAAAACCAAATGGGGAATGGCGATTTTGCCTGGACAGCCGCAAACTGAATGCGGTCAGTAAGCAAGATGCGTATCCACTACCCTACTCTCTCCATCTTAGATCATTTGCGTGACGCGCGTTATCTTTCGTCTATTGACTTAAAATCAGCTTTCTGGGCAAATAGAACTGGATTCCGTTTCATCCAAAGAAAAAACCGCGTTTACAGTCCCCGGTCGAGGTTTGTTCCAGTTCAAAGTTATGTGCTTTGGGGTTGACTGGAGCCCCAGCCACCCAACAGCGATTGATGGACAGACTTTTCGGTCCGGAGTTCGATAATAAGGTCTTTGTGTATTTGGATGATATAATTATTTGCTCATCAACCTTCGAGGAGCACATTTCACTTCTAAAACGGGTTTTAGACAAATTAAGGCAGGCTAATTTAACAATAAATTTACCTAAGTGCTGTTTCTTTCGACGAGAACTAAAATATTTAGGTTACATTGTAGACGAGCGAGGCCTACACACTGATCCGTCGAAAAGTTCAGTCAATTGTCGACTTTCCAACCCCTACAACTCGTAAGCAAGTGAAAATGTTTCTTGGAACGGCTTCCTACTATAGACGTTTTATTAAAAACTTTAGTTCGATAGCGGCCCCTTTGAATGCGCTTACAAGTACAAGCAAAAAAAGCGCCGCCTTTCAAGTGGACGGTTGAGACCGAATCCGCGTTCTCAACCTTGAAAGAGGCATTGGTGTCCGGCACCAGTATTAGCTTGCCCAGATTTTCTCTCAACCTTTTGAGATTCATTGTGACGCATCCAGTTTTGGGATAGCGGCACTCTGACTCAGGTTGTAGATGGGGGAGGAGCACCCGATCGCCTACTGCAGTCGTTCGCTTAATCCGGCGGAACGTAATTATTCAGCGACGGAGCGTGAGGCACTTGCGGTGGTCTTCGCCGTGGAGCACTTTCGTCCTTACGTTGAAGGCGGTCCGGAGTTTAAAGTGATAACCGACCACTCGAGTTTGAAATGGTTCTTTAATTTAACCAATCCCTCTGGGCGTTTGGCCCGTTGGGGTTGTCGGTTATCACCTTACAATTTTACCATTGAGCACCGCAAAGGTAAGGACAATGTGGTTCCAGATGCCTTATCGCGTGGCGTTCCGGTGCTGGAATTAAAGCGTTGGACACTGACACTTGGTTTAAGGGGGTGTGGGATAAATGCGTCAATATGCCTAGGTCGTGCCCTAACTATATAATTAAAGGGGATAAAACTTTACCGCTATTCAAAAAATAAATTCGGAGTAGCTAGTGACAATGATTGGAAGCAGGTAGTACCGGAGAGCAGTCGGGAGGAATTGCTAAAGACTCACCACAGTGGCGAATTATCACCTCACTTCGGAGTGTTTAAAACTTATAGAAGACTCGCTCTCTGTTACTTCTGGCCTAACATGTACAAAGATGTGGTTAGCTACGTTAGTAAATGTGATAAGTGCGCCGCATACAAACACTCACAACAGCCTCCTTCCGGTTCTTAGGTGATGCGAAAGAACTGTTCCAAACCTTTGAAACAATAGCATTGACTTGGTAGGTCCGTTACCCACGGTCAGAGCGGGATTCACGTACCTGTTGGTGGTCGTGTGCTGTTTTACGAAGTATTGTCTGCTGTTCCTTTACGTAGAGCCGTTGGTAAGGCTATAGCACAGAAAACTAGAAGACGGCGTTTTTCCTGGTACACGGTATACCCCCGTACGGTGATAGCGGACAACGGGGACGCAATTCACGGGCAATGAGATTCGTTCTCTACTACAGAGGTACAAAATACCTCAAGTTCACTTCACACCTCGTTATTGCCCAAGCGTGAACACCGTAGAACGCTATAAACCGTACCATCATGACCGCGGTATCAATACCTCGTGGAGGATGATCATCGATCTTGGGGACGTTAACATCTCTAAGATCCAATTCGCTATGAACACCTCCACGAATGAAGTTACTCGTTTCACACCGTTCTTCCTAGTGCATGGCAGAGAGGCAAGTTAGTAGTGGTGATGTCTTCGGCAATGATACCGTAAGACAGCTCACTCTGGCTTGCTCTTCGCGCAGTTCTTATGCAGACCGGCTAGGAACATTAGGTAGTATCTTTGATAAAGTTAAGGAGGCGCTCATCAATCCCATACTCGTAGTGCTCGTTACTATAATAGCGGTAGGAAGCACGCGGAGTTTGAGGTAGGCGACACTGTGTGGAAGAAAACATATCCACAGAGTGACGCCTCCAAATTCTTTATGGCCAAATTGGCACCAAAATACGAAAAATGTATTATTAGGAAAAAAACTTTCACCCTTAGTGTATGAATTAGAAGGCTGTAGTTCCGGCAAAAATCTGGCACATGGCATATAAAAGATTTAAAACCGCCATGTGGCCACAATTAAAAATTTTTTTTTACTTATATAATTTACATTTTTTTTTAATATAAAATTGCATGTTTGTAGTTGGTCGCAGTAACCATTGAGGGCTGTATATGCCTTGAGGTTGCTGATTTTTTGTTTGAGCATTAGTGGATTTTTTTTCCCGGTGCATAGTTCACAGTTGGTTAAAAGTTATTTTCCACTGTTTTTACGGTTTGTAGTGGTACACAGGGTTCCTACTGTGTTCACGTTTTTTAACCATAATTAGAAGTGGTTGTTGCATGTTTAAACAACCCTATTGGAGTCCGTAACTCGGACTGCTGGGTAAGGCAGCAAAATGATAGTCCTGAGATAGAAGGCCGTAATGGCGGGCGTGTAGGCTGCATTGATGGAATACGTTCAAGTTGGATTTTTTTTTTGTTAGGCCATTGGCCGTTACTTTCCTTCTATGGGAAGAAATTTTCTTTTTTTTTTTAAATGGAATTTAATTTATATAATTTCATTGTATTATTTGAATTCTAGCTCAGCATGAGGGCTGGCAGTTTACTCATTTGACGTGTGGAAGGGTGGTGTACGATTGAATAGGGTTGTCTGTCCTATATAAATATAGTAGGTCAGACTGGGATAGTTCGTGGAAAGTTACTTACACATTTTAAACTCTTTGGAGTGTACGGATGGGGCGGATTATTATGAGTAAATGACACAACGAATGCTGATACAATACTGCCTTTATTATGGAAGAACACTAGTTTATATGGTTACATTGATATTATCTCCTTCTCATCTCCTCCCTTACACTAAAATAAAATAAAAGTTACAGTTTTATTGTATTGTTTGAATAATTATAATTATGATTAAGCAGTTTTGATGACACAAATACAAAATAAACTTTGAAAGTTTAGTCTAAAACTTATAAAATATAGATATAAGACGGTATCGTAGTGTTAATAGCCGTTTTATTTTGATTACACGAAGTTATACAATAATAGTACTATGATAATAATATTTGTTTTGTTAATGATTGTACATACGTTACAGCAATAAATTCAACTAAGTACCTACGAGCACTCAACTGGCGACTATACGTCTCTGTTTTCTGCTGGCCCTGCATAAAAGTAGTTTGTTATTATGTGCTTATAACATTGGTAATTAGTTAATCTAGTATGTTTTATTCTAGACATGATACAGTTTTGTTCTATTTTTGTGTATAATGTCGGTTTTTCTATTATTATATTTGATCTCAACATTAGGTGATAAATCTCTAATCACATTGTACGGTCCAGAAATATAATTGTTTTAAGTTTATTACCAGTTTCATTTTTAATTAAAATTTGATCGTTTGGTTTATAGCGTATTGGGTTTACATGCTGATCGTATCTACTTTTTCTGCCTATTTTATCAGCTACTAAGTTTTTTCCGCGCTTCGGTTTGCGAGACCTGTAGGCGGTACTTCAGTCAAGTGGGTAACTGTCGTAATTATAAAGCGGCTCTACACACTTTGCCAAATTATTAGGCAAGTTACACTTTTTACCGTATACGAGTTCGAAAGGTGAAAATTTTGTAGACGTGTGAACTGTCGTATTATAAGCAAAGCACCAGAACGGTAACCAAGTACTAACTCCACAATTCGGGTTTTTCTTCTGCTTGGATTCGGAGAAATGCGCCTAGATTTTTTATGCGAATTTTCTAGCGCCCCGATGCTTTGGTGATGATACGCAGTTGAGTTTAACTTCTTAATATGAAGTAGTTCACAAACCTGTTTCATCACGGTCTCCGACATGAACTCTGTGCCTCTGTCGGTAGCTATCTCCCTCGGGATGCCATGTTGAAGTATGAAGTTATCCACGAAGGTGCGTGCTACTTCTGTAGATGTTTTAGTGACCAGAGGATAAGCACATACGTACTTTGACAGCTCACATTGCAATGTTAGTATATAAGAAAAATTATTACTGTCTTTGTCGAGTGGTCCCTACTAAGATCTAAGAAGATTTATCGAAAGCCGAATGGGCAGTCGTCGTGATTGCCACGCTCCTTTACCTGGACTGTATACTTATGCTTCTGGCATTGCTCACATTTTTTGACATAATTTTTGACATCACTCTCTAAGCCTGGCCAAAAATAGTATTTTGTGTATGTTAGTTAACATTCTTCTCATGCCCGCGTGACCACTAGTGGGGCAAAAGGTGAAAGTCGTTGAGTATCACTTTCCTATCATCTTTGTCTTCTAATTCTTTCGATAATCTTTTAATATACATAATCTGGCTGGCCCTTTCCAGTTGCTTTGGTTTCTTATTTCGCTAGTTAGCTTTTCTACAAAAATATTATTATTCGAATTTTAATGAAGTATACTTCATTTATATTAAGCTGGTCACAAAGATCACTCAGCTCCCTCGCAAATTCGGCTCGCGTAATTTGTGATTGAGATGCTGGTTGTATAAAAATAGTTTTCATTTGGGCATTATACAACATATGGGAGTTTCTAACACTGCAGAGCTATCGTTCTTTAACTTTTTTAGACTGCTAACTGGGGTGTAATCTTAATTCTACGGCGTCGCTTGGTTTGATATGAGTTTCCACGACTTTTGGTTGAGCTTGCGCTGGCAATTGTCTGTGGGCAACTCATCATCCGGGGGCGACGGTACCTAATTTTCCGTTTTGAGCGCGAGTCATAACTGCATACAAACACTCATTCAGTTCTTTCAGTTCCTTTGAAGTAATTTTTATTCTAGATAATGCATCCGCAACACAGTGTTTCCACTACCTTTTACGTATTCTATTACGTAATCGTACTCTTCAAGAACTATTCTAAATTTAAAGAGTCTGCTAGAAGGGTCTTTTAAATTAATAGGTATATAAGGGGGTTTGTGGTCGGTTAATATTTAAATGTACGACCATATAAATAGGGTCTGAAATATTTGACTGCCCAAACTACAGCTAGTAGTTCTTTTTCTATAGTGGGGGTAAGTTTCTTTTCCGCTTTGTTAAGACTCCTACTACGTAGCTATTGGTCTGCCATCCGAGTTTGAAAGGACTGCCCAATTGCGTACCCAGATGCATCATTTGTACTACGAATTGATTTTGTGCAGAGAAATCTGGGTACTGAAGGATTGGTGGTGACATCATACTCTCTTTAAGAGTTTCAAAAGACGTTTTGACATTACTATCCCACTTGAATTTTGTGTTTTTCTTACACAGAAGGTTCAAAATGGTATGCTTTGTCTGCAAAATGGTCTATAAATTTTCTGTAGTAGTTTGCCAAAAGCAACGAAGCGTTCACTTCGGTCCGTAGTTTTCGGAACTGGATACTCTTTAATTATTTTAATTTTGTCTGGGTCGGGCAATATTCCTTTGCCTGATACCACATGGCCTAAATAAAGCATCTCTTTTTTAAGGAAATCGCATTTAGCGGGATTTAATTTTAAGTTTGCACTGCGCAATTTTTCAAAGACTTGTATTAAATTTTTGTTATGGTCTGTTAGGCTGCGTCCCATACAAATAAGATCGTCAAGGTACCACTAGGCATTTTTCATAGGATAACCCGGTCATTGCCATGGTCATCAGACGTAAAATGAGCTGGGACTAGTTTTGAGCCCCATAGGCATTCTTGTCATTTGATACTGACCACCGTCCTGCACAAAATGAAGTATATTTCCTACTGTGTTCGTTCAACCCCTACGTTAAAGAAACCTTGGTTTAAATCTAGATGTGTGAAATATATACATCCACACAGTGATCTAGTATGGTCCGAAATATTGGCAGCGGGAACTTATCATCCTGAATACAAGTGTTAAGCTTACGGTAATCTATAACTAATCGCCATTTTTTATTCCCATTTGGCGTCTGATTTTTTAGGCACTAGAAGTACGGGCTAGACCACTCACTGGAGCTAGGTACAGATAATTTTTGTTCTAAGAAGTTGTCCACGCTCGTTTTTTTTTCCCGTGAATGCGGCATCCTATAAAGGCTTAACGTACCTGGAGCCACGTTTGGTTTCAATTTAGAGAATGTTCATATAACTTTGTGTGTACCGAGTTGTTATCACCCGAAAGGAAAAAAAATGGCTGCATATTGTTGCACATATGGACTCTATAGAACAATTGCTCTTCAGTGGTTAAATGGTTAGCGTTAGCGAAGCGGAATACTTTTTTTGACACGGGCAGCATTATTAGTGTTTTTCTTGGAATGAACATACATCATACTCGCTTTGCCTTGGTTAATGTTTGGTTTTAATTGATTGTGAAGACTAAATCTGGACTCTGGTGTGTTGAATATCCCGAATAGGTTATTTTGCCCATTGTAGGCTGAACTAGAGTATTGGCAACAAATATCCCCTTGTCGCATTCTGTTCTATTAACAACACAATTCCTCAGTCTCACCATGTCAATAAAGTGAAATAGACCTCTGGATCTTCGCCGGGATATTCATGTGATTGTTGATCATTAATTAATGGCAAAGATGCCATTGGAGTTTTTTATTCCATATTAACAAGGTTTGGTCCCGTAATTTAAAACGGATTATACTTGCTTAAAAGGTCCCTTGTCCCAGTATACCACTAACTTTACAGGGCAAATGTTTTAAAAACAAAAACTTATGTTGTAGTGTATGATTCCCAATAAGTAGCGCAATAAGCGTAGCCCAATGGCCTGGACTTTGCCCCCGATGCCTTTACGTGTGTCCTTGTCGATATGGATTGGAAGGTTTTGGTTGAGAATGGTTTATACATTATGACAGAAATGGATCACCGGTGTCAACTAATAATTGGTATGAATAATTGGTTATGCGATCTGATGTTTACATAGCCTATGCTGTACAATGAAGAAACAGTATTTATTAGTCACGAAAAAAACGGGTCCTTCATTTTATTTGTTCCGTACAGTATTTTCTGGCGTTTTCTGAGTCGTCAAAGTAGGTATGTGCTATTTCTAGTAGCATTATGTTGGGACCTACCTCTTGTTCCATAAATGATCGGGTCGACCTGCGCCAGCCCTTGCCTGCGAACCTCTTCCGAAACCTGATCCCGGTTGTTCGTTCCTTCTTTTTGGCAAACCTGTTTTGGTTTGCCACGGGGCCGCGTCCTCTAGCCGCGTAATGAGGAACGGCCTCTCCGCTGGGACCAGTTTATAAGACCGATATAATTCATGGTTAAACTCAGATGTTGATGGCTTTGGATATCTCATCGATAGGTGCCCTGCACGCGTCCTTCCATGATGTAAACTTTCTCGGCATGTACATTACTGTGCTAAGTCGTCGATTCTAATCCATAGAGAAAACATTTTATGGCCTGCTTACTCGTTATTGCCTCAAAAAACTTTAAAAACTGGCCGTCGTTGCCCTTGATTGAGAAAATCGTCCACTAACAATACAACTTCGGTGATTTTCTGTCCGAAGTCATCGATGGATAAAATCGTTCTGTTAAGGACTTGCTGTTTACGTTGAATTTGCTGTATGCTGCATCTTCTTGTAGGCAATACCTCGGACCCTTTAACGTCACGCTCTGAATCGTCCAATATTTACATAAGACGAGCTAATTTTTAATTTTGCGGTCTGGAAAGTCTATTTTTAACACAAAATTTAATAACTTTCCCTTGAGATTTCGTCCATTCTCTGAATTGTAATCTCTATGCGGTCTAAGGGTGAAATTTACTTAGATTGCGACAAATAAATATACAATATACGTCGTGTCAAGAAACCTCTAAATAATCAAATGTTAAAATTATAAAATAATTGTCAGGTTACGCTATGAACGGCAACGTTTATAACATGAGTGCTGCATGATTATTGCGCACTGCGATGAGGGGACGAGATTTTTGGTACTTTTAATTTTCTTATTTTATTTTGCACAAAATGCTGGTAATACCGATCTTGTTACTTAAATAAAGCTAATGACATCAATGTACCTTTTGAAACGATCATCGCGTAATTTTTTTTATCGATTTAGATTGTTGAAAAAACAGTTTATAATTACTATGTTTTACTGTAACTGAAGCTCCCATTTCATTTTGTTCGCATTTATTCAAAGTCACCCTGTATAAGTTGCTTTACGCTAGTCTCGTCGTCTGTACCAAACTGGCCAATAGACTTAAAGCAATTTTTAAAATCGAATTTAGAACTAGTTGCCATCTTTATCTAACCGTACTGGGTTTCGGTGAGCACAAATCTAATATTTGTTCATATAAACTGTCAAAATTTGCACAAAGCTCGTGAATAAGCAAACATTCACTCTCACCTAAGGACCTTTTTGATTTAGAGTAATATTCTAAAAATAAGTTTATATTCTTTACTAAGTTATCTGCCTCTCCTAATTTTTACAACAATAATGTTACCTTTCTCCTATCTGGACCGATCTTTATCAAATATTTTCTGATTTCTAATAACTTGTCATACAATGTTTTTAATGTTTTCTGCCATTTAAACATATTTTCTTTCTGCTTAGTACCAAATTACATACCATTTTTTTTCTTCTGCCATTTGCTCCAGCGTTTTTTTTTTTTTCATTTGTCACTTAACTTAGGTCCAATAAAAATAATGTCATCTATATTTATGTTATAACGGTTGACACGATTACTATATCGAATACACAATAGATACCACATTATAATCACGCACTGATATAGGTATAATGAATACGATTTTAATCACGCACTGAAAAATATATTGGTCGCGCACTATTCTTCGAAATCGCTGGGCTTTAAACTCTTCAAATGATGTCCTCAGTGTCCGTTCTGTAGCCTCTGGCATTCGTCCGCATCTCCTTTTCTACTTCGGCTCGACGTCTCCACATAGAATATCGTAGTCTGTCCTTCCTGATCTCATTACCTATCCATTTGTGGTGGCCAATTCTTGTAAATTCTGAACACACCATAAAAAAACGCCAACGACGCTATAAGGAGTACCACGATTAAGATGATGTTGGTCGTGCTGGCATGCACCGTCAGCTGCCGGATATCAGCGCTGTTACTTCCACCTGCTGCGTTTTGAGGGACTATAATTTCTTCTTTTGAGTTAGTTTGTACCCATTTTTGAGATTGTTAGCACAAAGTATTCACAACATGAAATAGGGATCGCACCAAGTCCCGGTAAAAACTAGTCTCGTTACGATACATTGTGACACCAGTTGTCCCGTTTTGGTCAAAAGAATGTAAATATACGCTGGTCGCGTTTACTTGTCACGGTCGCCATGTACGGATGGGGCGATTATTATGAGTAAATGACACAAACGAATGCTTGATACAATACTGCCTTTATTATGGAAGAACACTAGTTTATATGGTTACATTGATATTATCTCCTTCTTCAGGAGCTTGTCCTTTTACATGTTTTGTAAATGGATTAGACTCGCCCCAGGAGAAAATAAAGATGACATAAATATTTACAACATATAATATAATATTTGTGGTCGTACACCAGTATTCATATATTCAATTTTTTGCTTCTTTTCGTTCTCCATTCCTCTTTTCAGGTTTGAGCGGTTGAGAATTGGAAAGTGAGCTTGATACTTTGGAGTCCTGCTTTGACGCTGGAGGGCCAGCGTCGAGATTTTGCCCTAGTGGGTCAAATCTCTGGTGGTTGGGGAGGTACTGTTTACAATGTTTTTTTTTTTGTTCCTAGCTCAGGTGAGTATTTCCACGGCTGCGTTTTCTAATAGGCAAAAGTAGCAAGTACCCTGCATTCATCCGTTTAGCATTCCCTATGTATCGTTAGTTTCACTTCCCAACAATAAACATCACTTTTCTAAAACCTTTTTCTAAACAGTTTTCGCCAATAAATATTTGGATCTGGAGTTGTTTACCAATCCACATGACATTTCGTCAGACGTCAGTTTTGACAAGTGAAAGCGCCATCTGGCGAAGTTTGTTAGCAGCTATCGATTAATCGATATTTTAACATAATGATCGAAAACTTTTAGTAATACAACTAACACCTTCCTAATAATTTTCAGTTAAAGGAAAACAAACGAAATTAATAATAAATTAAAATAAATTTATTAGCGGAAATGAGTTTATTTTTTCATTATAAACTTTCTTCTAGAAACTTGTTAAGGGCGATGCATATTTAATCTGTGGTTTTGTTTGCGTCCTTGGTGTTGACAGCTCAAAGTGGTTATTTTGCCGAGTTTATAAATATGAGATTTTTCCCCATGAAAAGTGCAAATAGATCAATGGAAAATTGCGAGATATTGAACAATGGAGCAAAGAATTGAGGTGGATTTTGAAGCTTGGGATGGTTTTCGGCTTCTGGTCGTGACCTTAGACAGTTTTTGTAAAGTTTTTTGTGTTGTTGTAGTGTTTCCCCACGGGGACCGGTTTAATTGTGTTTTTGCTTGGAAAGTCTGGGAGAATGGCTGAGGCTTGGCACCCGAACCCTTGACCTCAGTTTCCGGCTGGAGCGTCAGTAGGTCAAGCCATTTAATCTCAGAGACAGCTTGGGAGGCGCTCGCCTTATATCTTGCGACTAATTTTAAAAGGTAAGAAATCTTGTTGTAAACCGGGTCTGGAGTTAGTCAGTGAGCGCTCCCCTGGTTGTTGAGAGAATATGTTGGTGATCTATTGAACGCTTATTTCCAGGATTCCAAACTGCGTCTTTTCGTGTGCGGGCCCAGCCAGTCGAGCAACACGAGGCCACAGTCCAAGGGCTATTCCCCTGCAGTAAACTGTGAGTATTAACCCCTGCTATTCCCCAAAGATTGGTTGTTGTTTTGACTAGCTAGATTTCCCTGCTCGGTCACCCTAGAGGTAAAGCAAATTAGTTTTGTTTATATTCCTAGCCCTCCGTATTGTCGATTGCAGGGAGGCCCCATCGGGGTGATTCGCTCCGCCGCTGGGATTCAGAGTGCTGTCTGAAGCCCAGACGCGGAACCCGTTCCTCGAGCACGCCGTAGCCTCCTGCCAGAGACGACTGTGCGGCTGGCAGACCCCGCCTTAGCGATAGCACAGGCGTGACGTTTTGTTTTATTTTTACTTCCTTTTTCTTTTCAATTATTTCTACGGATTATCTTAAGACGGTTTTCTGTGCAAACCGCCCTCTTATAAGACCGTTGTTAGGTGAACCCGGTTTTGATGTCGGCACTTCACCGAATTTAAATTAAGGATCCTTGGAATTGGTCTACCCTCATCCCGAAGATAGTGGAACATCTGCAGCTCCAGGATCCGGGACTCTTTCAAGTCCCCTGGCGCCCATTAATTAATTTAATTTAAGTAACGTTTATTGGAAGGTTCAGATATTTGATAACCATTTTATTTTTGTAGTAGTCATCGGATCAGTACCCGGTTTATCTCCAATTCCCCATGAACCCTAGCTCTTAATTTAAAAAGGTTGAAACTGGCTAGCGTTACTTGTATAAAATAGTTTAACACCAAGAAATGTTGTTTATTTCACCTTTGTCAGAAAATTATATTGTATAATTAATTAAATTAATCAAGGTAACCAATACAGGGTGTTTTGGCTAATAAACCGTTTCAGTGAATTTATTGTTTTCTTCAATTCTTATCACCAACCGGGGGAGGGAGAAAAATATTTTAATGTAACACACCTGCTACGATCCTTACATACTCCCAACGACATAATAATACTAGACTTATAACAGGCGACCGATGTATGTCAACACATTAGGAAAAAAAGTCCTTATAGCCGTCTTATTCGACCACCTCCTGTGAGCCGTCACCTTGGACAGAACAGACCTTGAGTTAGCCAATCACATCGCAGTACCCCCCCGCCCCCCGTCCGCTTCGCTTACTTAGTACCTCAGGAGTTGAGAGAATAGTTTTTTTTCCTTAGAATCGTGCATGATAATAGCGTCCAGTCACATACTCCTTCGCCTCAATAAACATTCATAATATTAGTAGGGCTATTGGCTAACTTGATAGTCCACTGACCAGCAGTTGTACGTGAACTTGGTGACTTTTCTCTCTGTATTGTTTATCGACTGTAATGAGGGCTAAGTCGAGGATGCCTCAAGAGCGTTAGAATAGTTGGACATAGTAGATTTAGTCCGTTGTCTAGTACCCATAAAACAAGCTCTGCTTAGATGGTACTAGATGCGTTGTTGTGATAGTTTATGGAATATTTATTATGATTCCTTTTGTTCAGCTTTAACCTTCTTAAAGGCATTTTTAAATAAATTTCGCAATAACAAAAAAGAAAGACATTTAAAAAATATAAATAATAGTGGGCCCACCGGTACGGGAAACAGGGTCCAAGCTACGCGGCGTCAGGGCCCCAGAGAAAGAACCTCCTAACAATTGCGCGCCGCGTCCAACAGACTGCTTATTGGGAGAACTTCGTTACGATTTTGTTCATTTATCGTACCTACCCCTCTTTATGCTATAAAACAAAAGAATAACAGCAACCCTACTTAATAAAACGTCGCATTTGAATAGCTTACTTAATAAAAGAGAAAAGTCCACGAAGAAGAATAAGCTTTTCTTAATAATTTTCTTATTTTTCCGTTTGAGGATGTGGCTACCCTCCGCTGTCCGAGTTAATTAAGGCCGCTTCTGGGATACCAGAGGCTTATGATATGGTTGGACGGTCAACGTCAAACGAAAAATGTAACGTTGATTAAGGGTCGTTTTTGCAGTAAGGTAATTTTTTTAGACAAGTTGTTCAAGAGCGGTAGTCTGAAA
>JAPNUC010000039.1:0-94419 GCA_028554685.1 Agrotis ipsilon | reverse complement strand
CCCTCCAGCCATTGCGCGACATGGTGGCTGACTGGAGGGAAGACTCCAATACGGTGCGTCCCATTCCCAACTGGTGCAGACACGGATCAGATCGCCAGACAAGTGTCTCGGAGGGCATGCCCCCGAGACCCTTGTCATCCAAATTCAACCCCAGCCATTAAAAAACGAGAACTCTCCTTTTTGAGGCGATAAAAAAAGGGGCAGGCACGTCCACACCTCAAAAATCCACAGTCCGGGAAAACGCTTCGAGCTGATCGCCAAGCCCGCTCAACCCGGGAAGCCGCTCTTTCAAGTCAAAAAAGACCGCTGCTGCATCTCCATCCCTCAATCAATCAGAGGATGGAATCACACAAGGAAACCCTAAAACCAGAGGGTGTTCGAACCCTCCAGGTGACTTCTATGGTATAGCACTGCGCCAAGGTATCATTAACACGAGCGCAGCAGATGGGTATGATCTCCTGAGCTTAAAACGTTTCTCATGACACAGCAGCGCCTCTGGCGAAGAGCTATATGACGAGGCGAGTATCAAAACACGCATAACCCCATGGAAAAAGATTCGAAAATTTTAGATTCTAGCTATACTTTCAAAAAATTGCCAGAGCTTCATGATCAAGGTTCGCTGCAAGCCTTTAAAAAAAAATTATGATGTCAAGAAGTTTTTTTCCAAATCGGAGCAACAACCCAAACAGCAGTTTATACCAATGATTATTTTCATATTTATCTCATGAAACACGTTTTTTTAGGGACGCCATTTATTACTTGACCATGGCGGCTTCCAGCATATCAACATAAACCATCATCAATGATGTTGATGCGGTTGATTATCCGCACTTCACTGAGAGATAACTTTATGAATGACAAAAGTTTCGGAAGCATCGCCTAAATTTGCGATGAGCCAAGGGGAAATCAAAGACGAACTAAATCGTAGCCTTGGTCGATACGTAAGCCCAAAATTAGTCGGATGGGTGAAAATGAGGGAAAAGAGGCCAATTTCCTGATGACCGTGTCGGAAACTTGGAAAAAAAATGATTGCGCGCGCAAGCAAAGCGCAAGAGTGCTTGTTCTGCCAAATCAAAAAGGCGGCGTGGGAAAGAAAACCACCTCGTCACTAAAGCTTGCTTACGGCCTGGGTCATGGTTGTCGTGTACTGTTGATTGATATGGATCCTCAAGAAACGGTACAGCGGGTTTATTTTAGCCACATTCAATGCTGTCTATACAAATCAGGGGAAAGACAATCCGCCTCCACGTCATTCTGCACGAAAAACCCCCTTGAGCAAGTGATCATAAGGCAAGGTAACCTCCCAGCCGGTCCGAACCGAAAACTTAGATTTTATTTTGTTTCAAGCAAATTGAATCTAGCAGAAACTGATGGCAGCGTGAAACCTGGGTACGACGCAGGCTCTAAGAGAGGCTCTTGAGCCAATTCAAAACAATTATGATTGGATCGTATAGCGATGCCCCCACCCAATTTAGGCATGCTGGACATGATGAGTTTGCCCGCCGCCGACGAGGTTATTGTTCGTGAGAACTGAGCCATACGATACAAGGGGAGTTGGGTTAAGCATCGGAAAACTATTCGGAAAAATTCAACGTAGATTGGATCCTAGCCTTACATTTATCTTTTTGTTTCGGGGTGTTACCAACACAAATATAATTCCCGGAAATCCGTAGATCGAGAAGTCTTACTTCACCTTTGCAATATGGCTAAAGATCGTGCTCCTGTCTGGGGTGCAGGGCAGGTCCTTCAATGCCGGCTTTACGGCCATGCAAGCACGCGCTGGCTCGTATAGCATTCTTGAAGCATCTCCAATCTTCACCAGCCAACAACTACGTATTTCGTTTAGCTCAAGCATTAAATGCTCGCACTCAGAAACTCCCCTTGAACGGATGTTTGAAAAACTTGAGGTGAAGCGTTCGATGACATCTAAAGGAAGAGTGAAAAAGCCATCGCTTTATTGGGGGATTGCAGCAGGGCTTGTTGAAGATGCCGGAATCGATTTTGTTAGTGGAAATTCGAAATTTCATCATTCTTCGAAGTTTCCTTAGAGCAAATAGAAGCTGAATCCAGGTCAACCTCGCAAAGCCTTTGACGAGGATGCTCTGTTACAGTTATCGAACACCATGGAATCCGACGGGCAATTGCAGCCTATCTTGTTACGAAGAAAGATAGGTCCCGGATCGATAAAAAATGGATTATTGTCGCAGGAGAACGCCGCTGGGAGAGCAGCACAATTAGCCAAATGGAAAACTATTTAGCGATCGAGTATAATGGAGATCCTGAAGTTGCAGCTCTTGTTGAAATCTACAACGCGTTGACCTAATCCAAAGGAACGAGCACTCGGGATTGAAAATTAATCACACAAAAAGGATGGACACAAATTGACAAGCAGCGGAAGCTTTAGGAAAAAGTGCTGTCGAAAATACGTGCAATTTTGAAGATATTGACTTGCCAGATAAAATTGTTGATGATCTGGTTAAAAATCATTCGGTCACACAAAATGCGTTAGTAGAGCTTTCGCGTATTGCAGACCCAGCTACCCCGCGATGAGTTGCGTCAATTGAGCGCGCCAGGGGTAAACTAACTGGTTAAAAGCCTATTCGAGAGCGGACGAGATCCGTCTTCGGGTTCAAGCCCAAAGTAAACTTAACTTAGTGTCAAAGCTCGCACGCCAAATTTGGAATATGCGCGAGGCACCGTATTCCCATTTCCGACGAGCATCAGTCGCATTTGCGAGCATTGCGTGATGAAAATGACGGGGGGGGCCTTTATAGCTGCGAGCGTGAAAAAGAATGATATGTGATGAAGCCAAATCAGGCATAGTTAAATCACTAAGGAAAATTGATTTCGGAATCCATCAGATTCGCAGATAATGTTCGGCCGGATGAACAATGGCTAAACCGAGTCCGATCTGTTTGTCGACTCCTTAGTCGTTTGTTTGTCCCGCTCAAAGATGATAGAGCTTTGATGGAATTTCCGTTTTAGTATCCAAAAGCAGCCTAGGATGCTGCCTTTAGTATTCGTTTTTTAGTATCTCACAGCAGCCTAGGATGCTGCCTTAGTATACGAAGACGTTCAACTCATATTAGTATCGCAAACCAGGTCCAAAGGGTATAGCTAAAATATGGATAAAGATATACCTTCTTCTATGTTCTATCTATCCTGAACGGGGCGTTTGGAGCGTGGATTACCAGTCACTCATACGGTCCGTTTTGCAGGCACACGATTTACTCCGTATCACTGGAAGGGTGCACAGGGAAAACGTAGTTATTGAACACTCTTGGTAACGCCTTGTTAGATTGAGATTCACAACAAATTGTTGTTACCTCTATCGAGTCAGGTGACGCGAGAGAAAGGCTTGGTTTCGGCTGGAATCGGAAACTTGGCGGTCCGTCGGAAAAAACGCAAGACGACAACGTGCCGTAACATTAGGTCTGCCCATGAAATACCCTGCATGCTTGGCGTTTCGCGTTAATAAAAAGACAAAGCGTATTCTGACAATTAACCCATCATATTTTGACCTTGCGGGTGGGTTAGAACGTCGGATTTTATGAGCTCGACGGAACGCACTCGGCAGTGACAGAAACAGCGGCAGATAAGCCTCGATAAACTTGCAACAAACAACTTGGAACATCTCGTGATCTTCTTATTTCAGACGCGATTCTAAAAAAAATCCTCCTTAGAAAATGCTATTCCAGCCTCTCTCCTGTCGCTGGAAATCCCTATAAGGGTACGCCATTATGTGTCTTTGAACAGAAGAGGGCGGTTGACAAGACACGGAAGACTACAAAGCTAATCTGTGCGCGCTACTTCCGAACTTCAGCCGCACACCTGGGGGCCCAGGTTTTGGTCTTGGGTTTGATGGTGTGATATTTTACGAAGAGTGGACGGAAACATTCATGGGACAGATTACGTCATGGGAGCGCCACGACCACGCACGCCGTTTGCAACAGCAATACAGCGATCGCAGACTTCGCTCGAGGCGCTGCGCAGGGCGCGTTCGGGGATCAACCCTGAACAACAGTTGCAAAATGGCCGGAAGCGTCCAAACAGTTGAGGATCAGAAGGAAGGGCCCCAAAAGAAGCTGCGCTAAACGGTTTCTGTTCGAGACGGACGCGAATCGATGATCGTGGCCTTTCGTCGGGCACACCTTATTGCCTCTGGAGATTGCCCTTACGCCTGCAGCAGCATTCCTCATCTGACAATGCTCGGCCGCATCGCTGCCTTCAGCGTCCCGCCGATCTCACGCCTGCCGGCCATGAGGGAAGAAAAACCCAAACGTCAGTATTCAAAGTTCACCCAATCATTCCCCTGGACAATGTTCAGGCTGAACTGATGAACCGGACACCTCAACGAGGCAACCGTCAAAACGCTTCCATTACAACCAGCCATTGAGTTAGCTAGCTAGGACACACCTCAATGACTTCATGGTAGTTATAGTTTGGGCGCAGGCTCCAAAAATCTTGAGGGGCCTCAACCTTTCCGACATATGTCTGCAAAATATGGACAATCAGAGCCAGGAATCTTCATTTATCCAATCCAAACGCATCCAACTCCGGGGCAAATACCCGCATCAAACTACGGGCCAAATATCCTAATTTGCGTTTCGTATCCCAGCAGAAAAGGAAAAATGTGCGCGAGTTCAGAATGTCCGAGAATGCCATCCCACTTCTGACGTCAGAACTTGCAAGTTCCATTGTGCGCGATTGTTCAAATTTGGCCGGCCTCTGGGGCCTAATCTGCGTATCCCAGCAGAAAAAGTTGCGCGATTGTTCGAATGTCGAGAATGCCATCCACTTCTGACGTTCAGAATTGCATGTACATTTGTGCGCCGATGTCCGAACTTTGGCCGTGCCATCTGGGCCGCTAATCGGGTAATCCCAGCAGAAAAAAGTGCCGCTGTTTCCGAAGCGAGAATGACCTCCACTTCTGACGTCAGGAACGTGCCAGTCCATTGTGCGCGATGTTCGAACTTTTGCCGTTGCCATGGGGCCTAATTGTCAGGTTTGGGAGAGTCCATTGAGGAGGCCGTATAGTGGGCTATTGCCGATTACGCCCCCTGGTTTGGACGTTGAACCGCCGAGTGATTGGTAATGCATCAGAATCAATCCGCAAGCCCGCACCACAACTGTCGCCGGGCCGAAATTGCACGCTCGATGGAAGGACCGGGTGTGGGCGGAAGAGTCGAGCGCACCTCCTGTCAGCGCCGAGACGGTGCGCAAATGGCGCAGGCGTGGAGCCGAGGGATTGCACGGTCGAAGCAGTTAAGGCCCCGGTTGCTGGCTGGAAAACGAAGCCGAGGAGAGCGCGCGATTGTCGTATCTTTCGTCGCGCCACCGAATTCGGGCTCGATGAAACTGAAGTTCGTGATGCTGCCGGACTTCCTGCCTCACCTCAAACAGAGAAGCGTCTGGCCGTTTCTTAAGGACGCAGGGCTCACAGAAGGGCCGTACGAAGGAGAAATTTGCCCGTGCGCGGGACGGAACATTCTGGGAATACGACCTGGGCTATGTCCATATCGAACGTGAAGCATTACTGCCGGAAGCTGCAAACCAAAGATGGCGAGGCCCGGAAACGCCTTCCTGTTATTGTCGCGATCGACCGCTGCTCACGTTTCGTGCATTGGCAGTCTACGACGCCGACGAATCTTGCCAATGCCTCGTTCTTCGATTTTCTAACAGACCGTCAAAGCCGCCTTTCCTTTTCCGGATCACGCATATGCCTGACCGACCGAGGCTCGTGCTTCACTGCAGGACTCCTTAGAAAGCATGTTCAGCAATGTTCATTAGTCGGCGAACAGAGAGATTCACCTCAGACACGACACGGTTATGGTTGTCGAGCGGTTCAACGGCGCCATCGCAACCGAGGTTCTGCCGATCACACGTAGCCACCACAACACGATCTCAAGCCTGCTGCATGGATTCAATCACGCATATAACCTGCCCGACAGCAGCGAGTTCTGGGAGGCCTTTTCGCCACCGCCAAAGTCGCCGAGCGCCTCAGCAGACAGAGACCACGTCTGCCGTATCCGAGCTATAAAACTATGCAGAAGTCAGTATCAATGAACGACGTCTGACCGTTATCATGGTTTACGCCAATGACGTCTCACAACCTGACACCTTAATCTGCGTATCCCAGCAGAAAAAAATGTGCGCGATGATTCCGCATGTCCGGGAAGAATTTGCCATTCCACTTCTGACGTCAGAACTTGGGCTTCATTGAAATAAAGAGTCCCTTCAATATATTATTCGATTCTGGTACTTATCCACATTACCCAACTACAATTCCCGATTATCTTAAGATTCATTCTGGACATCGCGCACAAAAGTTCGGAACACGCCGCAAATTTTCATTAGGACAACATCGCGCCACAAAAGTAGGTGTAACATCGCGACAAATTTAAAACTTCAACATATTGAATATGAAAGATAGTTGCTACCTGAAACATGCTGGAACAAAATTAAAGATTGAACTCTTTAACCTATCGAATTGTAGATAAACTTTTTATCGATTTCCACCCCAGTTCACAAACCAAAACCAACATCAAAATTACGTCATAACTTCAAACTTATGCGCAGGTAATCGCATTTGGTACAGCTAGATCTCAGGATCTCAATTCTTTGACGAAGAAGATGAAGCTTGCTGCGTATGGATTGCGGGACATGAAGGTATGAGCGCAGCGGTTGTACGTGGTGCCACCCGCGCCAGTCTTTGTAGCTTTGCGAACATGTTTTCGATCAGGTGAAGCTTTGTATACAGATGCAGTCGTAAGTTGTGGCTTTGATTCCGGTTTCTTTTGTTTCGGCGGAATAAAGGCTGTGATAGTTGCGTTCTGCAAGCATAACCTGATCTGTTGCTGTTCTAGCACCTGTCCCCAGGATTCTTCTCGTCTTTGTAGTGTGAGATCTGGCCGCAGCACGTCACTGCGCCTTGAAAGTCATGAACTGTCCTTGCAGTCGATTGGCAGGCGGGAAAGGCCGCCTGATCATCGCACACATGGCATGCAGTTTTGAATTCAGACCGCCTTTTGTGCGTACGGTATGGCGGGGGAAAAGAAAAAGCCCCTTTTTGAGACGGGACCGCTGCCGTTCTGTGCGCTTTAGGTTGCGTGCATAGATCATCAGGCCCGTTTTTTTGAACGGCCCCCCTGTTCTGCCAGGGTTTTAAAGATCCTGTCAAAGACACACAGGAGGACTCCACCGGATTTATTAAAAGCGAATTATTATTAAATCTTGTGGGGCCATACGCTTGGGAGCTATATTTCCACTGGAAGCCCGTTGCGGATCACATAAAATAAATCGAGCCAGCTCAGAACACGCCGGTCATCCACGCGGGGCACGCCGTGCGCCAGAGGAAAAAAATGCCTCAATCCGCTCCATCTGACGTTCAGACAACCAAAAAATACATCACTACAGGATCATCCTCATCCGGTGTAAGCCTGTGAATCACAAGATCTTCTCATCTCCGAATAAATAACGAGTATGAGCTAGAAAAACGGTTTCAAGATTAAAAGGTTGTAACGTGGTATCACCTCATGAAAAGCCCCTTGGCTCGGGCCGTTACTGAGACCATCATAAAAGGCTGGAACACCCTAGGTGTTTAGTCCCGTGGTTTGATGGGTTGGATTGATGATGAATATTTCTGGCTCTGAAGAATATTTCTGGCTCTGAAGTCCAGATTTGCCAGATCTCGTATTCAGAAGGGGTGAGGCCGTTCAGGGGCTTGAGTCTTCGCTCCGAAGGTATAGGCTTGCCATGAATCGCTGTGAGGTGTGTCTCCTTACTGCTCATGACTGCGTAATGAGCGTTGACGGTTGACTTCCCTGATTGTCCGGTTCATTCGCTCAAACATGGACCGTTCGTCCAGGGCATGGACTGGATTTCGTCAGACGAGGTTAAAATATGAGCCTCGCAGATCATGTCGAAGCGCATTGGGAAAGACCAGCCGTATTGGCGGTTTTACGAGGATGTACAGCGAACATGGATGCCATATCGAGTCAGAATGGTATGACCATAAGGAATATGCTCAGGAATAGATATCGAAGAATTTCCGGCAGTCTTCCGATCAGCTTTCTTCAACCACTTCTTATAACCAGCTCACCTTCTGTAAAGTGCTACGCAGAGAAAGACGATGCACAGGGCTGATCTGACAGTTCTGCAGCATATCTTTCGCCTCTCCGGCAATCATATGTTCTGTTGCCCCGGACCTTAAGCACATAGCCAATTCCTGCCCTGCGAAGCGTGCATTCCACATCGCCAGCGCCATACACTCTGTCTGCTGCAACCCAGCGGAAAGGCACACCGGCCTCAATACTCCGGTCGATCATCATCGATGGCTACCGCCGGTTTGGTTGCAAAACACCCATCTCATCGGAACGTGGGCCTGCTTCAGGCGCTCAAGCTTTGATGTCCAGTTTTTTTGGAAGATACAGGACCCGGTCAATAAAGGCATGCCAAATTAACAATTAGGTAAAAGAGAAAACAACGAATGGTTCTTCGAACTCTTCAGGTTAAGAGTCTGGGGCTTAAATAACCATTAAAATAGATTAATTAATTTAATTAACATAAAATATTGGTGCGAATCCAATATAAACTATATTGATTAATAAATTAATTTATTCACTATATAATATAGTGATATATACGGGTTCGGGACTCACATGAACAGACGCATTTCTCTGTTGTTTTCCACCATACTTATCGTGAGTTATACGCCCTGCCAGTGCTAAAAATGCCTGGGCTGGCAAAAATCCTGACCAGGGAGACAATAGCTCATCAAAGGCTGATAAAAAAATAAAAATCATCAGACAAGATAAAAAGAAAAAAGAAATCTTACTTAAAAAACAGCTTAAAGCCGACAGTTCCGGGCCTGCTAAATCTGAAGATGTTGTCGTAACAGGCTCACGTATTCGTAAAAACACAGGAGGGGGAAATCCGCTCACTGTGGTGACAGCAAAAACAGCTTTCTGTTCTTAGTCCTGAAAGTCTGCCCGCAGGTCTTGCAAAACTACCCTTATTTGCTCCCATTAAAAGCAGTGACAGTGCTTCAGATGGTGGTTATCAGCCAACAGGCAAACTATATGGACTTGTGGGGTCTGGGACCGATACGTACACTTATTCTGCAAGACGGTCACCGCGTTGCTCCAACCTATTATACCGGTACAGTGGATGTAAATACGCTTCCGCAAATGCTGGTTAAGCGTGTTGAAGTAGTAACAGGTGGTGCTTCAGCTGTTTATGGCTCTGATGCTGTATCTGGTGTAGTCAACTTTATTCTCGATAAATCTTATAACGGTATTAAAGGACAAATTCAGGGAGGAGAATCAACCTATAACGATGGTGGGTCATTCCGGGTCGGTTCTTGTTAACGGCTTTAATTTGACCAGAAAACTTCATTTCGAATGGAGTGCTGAATATTCTAAACGTAATGCTATTGTTGCCACCCCTCGTGCTTTTGGCACAGCAGCGGCTTCTGTAGTCGGGACAGGAAAAGAATCAAACCCTCTTGAGCAATTGACAGGTACACGTCTCAATAACTCGACATTTGGAGGCCTGGTTACGACAGGTCCATTTACTGGCCAGCAATTTTTGCCCGATGGTACTCTGGCTCCCTTTAATAAAGGTGAAGCAACTCGTACAGCCGGGATATCAGTCGGAGGTGATGGTTCATACCGTACCCCCTCAAACCTTCTACCTTCTCTTGATTACTATGCAGTTTTTTGGACGTTTTGATTATGATATCAGTGGAAAATATTAAAGCCTACGTTCAGGCACAGTACGGACAGTCTGACACTACATCACCACGAGCAGAACCTGATCAGCACTGCCAGCTCAAACACCTTTAACAATTATAGCGGCAAATCCCTATCTGCAGTCTCAGTATCAACGTATTCTTACTGCTGATAACGTTTCAAGCTTTAATCTTAACCGATATAATTCTGATTTTGGCACCTTCTTGGTTTGCACGATCAGACAAAATCAGTGGCAGTCACAGCTGGTTTAAATGGTCATATCTTTCAGCGTTTCGACTGGGACATCTATTTTACACACGGCACCGGGCAACCTCTCAGGTTACAACAAACAATACAAACACTGAACGTCTGTATGCCGCACTTGATGCTGTAAAAGATCCTGCGACCGGTAATATCGTATGTCGTGCTGCACTGGTTGACCCGCAGGAATATGCCGGGTGTGTTCCTCTTAATGTACTAGGAGCAAACACCGCATCACAATCAGCCATTAACTATATTATGGCAAAACAAGCTGGTCAGCTACCAATAATATGGAGAATGCAGGAGCGAGTATTAACGGTACACTTTTTCAGGGATGGGCTGGTCCGATTAAAGCCTCTACCGGCATAGAGTACCGCTATCTGACGCTGGATGAGACAACATCTGTCTCTGATAATACATTTGATCCGACTGGCCTGAGAGTAGGTCTGGATGGTAATCAGGTCCCCACGGGTATGCAGTTATGGACTAAAACGTCTCAGGCACCCACTCATGGCCGACAGTCTGTTTACGAAGGCAACCTTGAACTTGATGTTCCTCTTATCAGAAACTTGCCTCTGGCTAAGATGATCTCTGTCAACACAGCTGGGCGCTACACGCATTATAGTACCAGCGGGTCAGTAGAAACGTGGCGCGTTGGCCTGGACTGGACTGTCTTCCCTGGTCTGAATATTCGAGCCACACGTTCCAGAGATATCCGTGCACCGACATTATATGAGCTTTATCAAGGCAGAACAGCTACAATATCAGGGTATACCAGACTATTTGACCGGGGCTAATGGCCAGATTTTAAATGCAAGTCCGGGCAACCCCAACCTTAAACCTGAGGTGGCGCAAAACTTTACAGCAGGTGCCACATATCGTCCGACATGGCTTCCCAACCTCAGTATGAGTATAGATTATTTCGATTGTGAAAATTAATAATGCGATTAGCTCAGTCTCAGGCCTTAATACCTCTGTACAAAAACTTTGTATTGCTTCAGGCGGCACGTCTCCTCTTTGCTCTCTTGTTGTCCGACCTCACGATATTTCAGATACATCAACTGATAATGCGCCCACTGAAAATATCATTGAAAATGAGAATATCTCTAAAATCCATTCCAGAGGCATTGTCATTGCAACCAGCTATGCTATCGACCTGAAAAGCGCAACACACCACGATACCAGGCTTCGCAACAGTACGTGCTCAGTGGGTGCATGAACCAGATCTTAAAAGTCATGACTCTGCCCGGTGCAGTGATAAGCAACACAGCTGGCACAGCACTTGCCCGGTGGATAGGGTTTCGGGCACGTTTATGTATGCTTTTCATGCAATAGAGGCTGCTGTAACTCTTCGTTATTTCTCAGGTTTTCACTATAGTGCTGACCCAACTGTTTATGTCTCACAAAAAGCATCTAAGCCCTATATACAAACTGACTTTAATTTATCTTACAGCTTCAAGGTGCATAAACGACCTTTCAGTGCGTTTTTTAATGTTAATAACGCCTTTAATGTTCATGGCGGTCTTTATGAAGCCAGTTCATCAAATCCCGGACTGATTTATCCTGCAGCTCCCTTTGCTGATCAGATTGGCCGTTACTTCACGTTGGTGTCAGGATGGGAATGTAACAGATCCCTGCCATACCCTGACAAGCTCTTTTTTATTTCCGTCGTAACAACAGGTTTGTCTTATGCTTCGACGACAAATTATTCAAATCACCCTTCCGCTGGCCTTAACATTCAAAATACGAGGATCTCAGGCTCAGTCATCTTTTAAAGAGTGGATCTTTGATAATGATAATGAGGTGTCAGATTATAAAATTCATCGTAGTGGCTCTCCGGTTATTATCAGCACATTTCTTGGTGATGCGACCTGGTTTAATGGGAAAAATGACGGGTATTTTATGACCATTCACCCTCTTGCCGGGGCAAAAAAATTTACAATTGAAGCTCTGATACGCCCTGATGGTGGTAATTTTGAACAACGCTGGCTGCATCTTGAAAGTCAGGATGATCTTCTGCTCCACCTGGGTTGTCTGACACGCGTATTCTCTATGAAATTCGTGTTATCGGATCATACTGGTATCCTGATGCTTTTATACATGGTGCGAGCTACCGTCAGGCCCTGAGACAACCAGACAGGCTCTGGCCAACGGGTCAATGGCACCATGTGGCACAAACTTATGATGGATCAACATACCGATCTTACGTCAATGGCACGTTACAATGCCTGGCTGACGTTTGCCTTTACCCCACAGGGTGCCGGACGCTGTGCCGTGGGTTGTCAGGTTAAATAAAGTCAATTTTTTTCCATGGGGCAATAAGGTCAGTTCGTTTTTCCCGTTATGCCTCCGATCCATCACAGTTTTGCGCTTTTGAAACATCTGCGCGGGTAACCCTTTCAGGTGCTCACAATAGCAGGCTCTGCGGTGGTAATGGTGCTGCCTGTAGAATACTCCCCTTTGTTGGAACAGATTATGACTCTACCTTTTTCAGCTTTCAGAATTTTTGTCATCTGTGTACCCACTGCTGACAGGGTCTATCACAGCATCTCATGCCAGTAACGGTCTGCTTTTTTACGTATCAGCTGATCATAAAGATCATGCTGATTATGCAGCGGGGAATGCTGAACCGATTTTCTCACGGTTGTGACGCGCATTCCTGATGGCAAAACAGGGGCTGGTCTTTCTTTTTCAGATAATCTGGTTCTGGCCTGGTCAGGTCCTGGAAATATCTATGCACAGCGTGGCACTATTTTGTTCTTTTTTCGCTCTCATAAACCCTATGGAACAACACCTTTCCCAATTTTTCGTGTAGGCAGCAGTGACGGCAGCAGCTGGGACATGGTCTTTCTGCGCATCGACTGGAATGGTCACGGATACGATGCTTTTGTAACAGACACCGGCTTAGCACGTACTCGTATCTCTTACCGGATAGCCACTATCCCCGCAGATAGTGACTGGACTCATATTGCCTTCGCCTGGGATGAACGCAGCGGCATTAAACTCTGGATTAACGGCAAGTCAGCGGCAACGCTGAACCATAAAGCAATTATGATTCCGGCTTGTTCGGTTTTGGTCCCTTTCAGCGCGTTGTCTCCCCTGGCAGGTTCATACACGCCGCATGTACGGCCATGGCGGTGACCTCGACGAAATTCGTATCTATGACCATATGCTCGATGATCAGAGTGTTGCTGTTCTTGCAGCATCGGCAATGCCTTCTCCCACGAATACCAGCACCTTCTCCGCCAAGACCGTGCAACAGACTGGTGGCAACGCTATTGGCTGGAATCATACTGACATCACCCCTTTCTACCTTTCGGCACCTCAGACACGTATCCGTAAAGTTGAATTTAGTGATGCCCGTGACCAGCAAGAAAAAATGGCCCGCGGAGCTGATGGTATTCGTGAAACAACCTGGCCGGGAGTGTATAACCGCTCACGTTTTGCCGGGGCGCCATGACTATTTTGAACTTCCTGACTGGAACGTTTATGCCTCGGGAGGGGAAAGCTATACTCTGACATTACCCGATGAACCGTTGGAACCGGCTCGAAATAGCCGGGCCAGCCTATGGTGTATTGCGTCGCACGGCTGGTGATCTCCCGGGATTACTTGTGCAGCGCCCTCAGGGACTGGAACGAAATGCGGTTGTATTTGATCAGGAAACGGCATGGTGGAGTCATCCGTTTTGATAACCAGACAAAAGAAACTCCCATTGAAGAAATTGGTGCATATGATGTCACCCCGGGTACAGCTCCAGCCGGTGATTTTCGTCTGCATTACCATGCTGATGCCAGCGCGTCCCCTGCTTTCTACCCCGCACTTGACGCATTAACTCAGTATATTGCTGGTCGTTTTACTGAACAGGAACGCAGCACTATCGTTGCCCTTCCCGCTGGTGCACCTCGCCACTCGTCGAGCAGAAAGCCATGCAGATGAGAGTTTACCATTGGTACATATTCTCCTGCCCGGTGACTTTCGTGATGCACGGTCAGGCAACGCTCCTCAGCGTTTTACTTATGGAGCTACTAATCTGGGAATGGGTTTGGATGGCATCGTCATTCACCTCCCGCCCCTGCACATTCAGCCAACGCATCAGGGTCTGCTTCCTCTGAATATCCGTATTAAAGACCCTACCTGGCCAGACCGTGACCTGCTTGATGCTACTGTTTGCCAATCAAAGAAGGTGAGGCCCGTACGTTATGGCTTGATACAAGAGACCGTATTTTGCCTGAAGGCAGCTCTGTTATGATTGATATTGCAGCAGCAGGCGGTGGTTTTGATGCAAACACTCTGAATGGTGCTGATATTGACCTGCTTTATAAACCTCTCGCAGCAGCGAAATCAGAACATATTAAAGACCGGCTTGAACAGGCACGTGATGAACTGGCATGGCTGGTTGAGGAACAGCCTTCGACCAGACTTTATCCCGTATGGACACGATTTGAGCGTGATATCAGTGATGTTTTACGGATAGATCCGCAAAAACATAAATTGCACGGGCATACTGGGTAGAAAAAGAACCTGAACAACCTTATGCACCGCTGCCCTCTGAACCATCCATACCAGCGGGTGTACCCGCGTGGGCATGGAAACAACGTGAAGACCTGAAGCTGTACAGGCATTTTGCTGACTGGTGGATTGATCATCGTCAGATTGCAGATGGTGAGTTTGGCGGTGGTCTGTCAGATGATACAGATCTTGTAAACCAGTGGGTCCCTCTGGCTATGATGGGGGTTGAACCAGAGCGTATTACGACTTCACAGAGGCGGGTACTTGAAGCCACATTTGCCAATGGTATGTGGTGCAATGGGTTAGGTCGTATTCGAACAGATGAACTGCACAGCTACGAAGAAGGAATTAATACGCTGGGGCAGGCAATGCTATTGAAATGGGGAGACCCCACCCTTATTGAACGCAGTATGGCCGTTGCACGCAATTACCCAAAACTTATTCAGACTAACCCTGCCGGTCATGCTCATATTACCAGCTCACTATTCAGCGGCAGCAGCATGGTGCGTGAAGGAGCTTTAGGATCACAGGAGCCTTATAGTCTGTTAATCACACACCCGGGTTTAATGCTGGTTGATTTTAATGGTTCACCCTCAACCAGAGCTCTGATTTTATCTGTTCTGGATGGCTGGCTTGCTCATGGTCGACAGGATAAACGAGGCCTGTGGCATTTTCCGGCTAATATTGAATGGAGCAGTGATAAAGCTACCGGAAAAGGAGTTGCCAGTGCCGGCAATGCATTTTGGGCAGCATATGTCTGGACAGGGGATGAACGCTACCTTCGCCCGATCATAACTGAAATAGCCGAACATGATCTTGCAGGTCTGTCAGCTCTGAATGCCGATTTTTTAAGCCGCACATCACAGGGAGCCAAGCTTGGACGCGATATTATTGATGGCACCGTGCTGCCAGATAGTAATGCTCCTGACCGTAATCTGGGTGGCTTTAAAGAGGGAGATTTTGCACGATTTATTCACTGGCAGGAAACAGGCGATAAAAACGATCTGATCGCTCTTTATGATGAAGAAATTACATTTAACAGAAACCGGATGCCTGTGCTGACTGAAGCTGAACTCTGGACAGACCGCGTAAGTGTGCCCAGCGAACTACTGCAACGTACCCGCCTGGGTGGTGTAGCACACCGCCGTAATGCATATTATCCGGGGAATTTAGTCCGCTGGAATTTTAAAGCACCAGCTCAGGGTGAAGATGTGGCCATTTTAATTCCTCACGGAGACCCACGTCATTTTCAGATAACAGCCTATAATTTTACCAGCAAAACAGTTACAGCAACCATGACCGGAGATGAAGTCGTCGCAGGCACGTGGCATCTGACTTCAGGGGCAGATAAAAACAGTAATAGTAAGTCTGACACAACGCGTGACGTTAAACTTGAACGCGGTGCTACAGTCACTTTAAAGATACCTTCTCATAAAACAATATTTTATAATTTTATGCTAAAAAAAACTGGGGATGACCCGGCCACACGACCTGATATTGGGATTGCTGATAATGACCTTTCTTGGCATGAAAATAAGCTTTTCATAACAGTCCACAGTCTGGGAGCTAAACCCACACCAGCCGGCATTCTTTTTATTGAAGATACAACCGGGCGTATACTGGCCAGAGCACCATTTGCATCTCTTCCTGCTCCCACAGATCTTATTCCTAAAACAGAAACAGTTTCTGTGTCTTTACCACTCGCTGCGGCAAAGAATTCTTTACAGGTCAGGCTTGAACTAAACGGTAAACCAGAAGAAATTAGCAGCACCAACAATCTAGTAAAAACAGGAGTTGGAGGATTCTAAAAAATTCTTGGTTTTAGGTCTGAGGATGGTGCAGGAGCATCTTCAGTTTTTTCTGTCTTCCAGGCAGATAATATAATCCGGAAAGACAGATTTTTTCACAGGCATGCCCGACATCGCTATGGTGTTTCGATCATCGGCTGGATCCGTGTTGCTGCTGACAGAGGCAGCAACAATATAGGGCATTAGTTGCCGTAGCGTATCTGTTTCATATTATCATGTTTCGTGATCAGTCATGGTCGTTTCCTCCTGTTATCCTGTCATATTCATGATCTCTATCAAAGGTATGCAGACCCCGTCGCCTCCAGCGGGTTTTCAGGTCAGCTGGCGTGGTGTCACTGTCTCCCTGAAGCAGCCCCGCAATGTCCAGAAATGCTCCGAGCAGGGTAGCGCGATCATCATCCGTCAGATCAACCAGTCCCGCCTTGCTGACCAGCCCTCCCAGTTCGATCAGATGACGTGTTCTCTCTCGTCGTGCCTTCGCCTGATCGCGCATGTCGGTACGTGCCTTTCGTGCCTGATGGCGATGGATCAGGGCTGCCTGTTTCCTGATCCGTCTTTCAAGCGTCTGTAATTCCGTTCTGATCGTTTCCGGATCCCTTCCGGACGTTCTTTTTTGCACCTGCGAGAAAGAATGCTGCCCCCCGTTCAGTCCACCTCGCGACAGCTTCAGGTTTACCATCTGCCTGTTCAACAGCCGCAAGAAGTACCCCCGGCCAGTGCTTCGATGGACAGGCTGTCAGCTCCCGTTGCCCCCGACCAGTTCGCCGAGCTGAAGTGTTTTTTGTACTTTAAGCTGCTTCGCCTTTTCCTGAAGTGCTTTCAGTTCAGCATCAATGTCCCGTGGTTTGCGCATTTCAGGTCCCCTGTTCTTTTGGTGTGTAGCATACTCTATCATACTGACGAGAACCGCGTCACTTATCTTATGCAATCAATTTCTGTGGCGTATTTATATTTAAGTACGCGCTTATACGTCACTGCGTGACGTGCGCTTATTGTGTGTGCTATGACTGAGGTCATGGCGATCTATCACCTGCATGCAAAACTCATCAGTCGTGCCACCGGCAGGAGTGCCGTGGCAGCCGCCGCCTATCGTGCAGCGTCTCGTCTGCATGACGTACGACTGGAGCGTGCCCATGATTTTTCGAACAAGAGTGGTGTGGTCCATTCAGAGATCCTGCTGCCCGATGGCGCACCGGAACGGTTTCTCGAGCGGTCTGTTCTGTGGAACGAGGTTGAAGCGATCGAGAAGCGCAAGGATGCCCAGCTTGCCCGCGAGGTGGAGTTTTCACTCCCGCGCGAAATGACACAGGCGCAGGGGATCGCGCTGGCACAGGATTTTGTGCGCGAGCAGTTTACAGAGCGCGGTATGGTGGCTGACCTCAATGTGCACTGGGATATCGGTGAGGACGGACAGGCGAAGCCCCATGCGCATGTGATGCTATCCACTCGGTCAGTGGATGAGAACGGGTTTGGTGCAAAAGAGCGCTCCTGGAATGACAAAGAACTCCTGCTGACATGGCGTGAGCGATGGGCGTCACTTGTTAATGAACGGCTGGCGGAGCTGGATCTGGATGTGCGGATCGATCACCGGTCGTTTGCAGAGCAGGGGATTGATCTTGAGCCGCAAAACAAAATCGGTCCGGCCGGGATGCGCCGCGAAGAGCGGGGCGAGGATGCTGAGCGGGTTGCAGACCATCTGGAGATCGCGCGGCGCAATGGCGAAAAGCTTCTGGCTGAGCCGCATATGGTTCTGGAGGCGCTGACCCGGCAGCAGAGTACATTCACCCGTCAGGATCTGGCGCGCTTTGTGGACCGGCATACGGCGGATGCGGAACAGTTCAGTGCTGTCATGGTCAGGGCGGAGGCCTGTCCGGAGCTGGTTGCCCTCGGGAAAGACGGGCACGGGCGGGAACGGTTCTCCTCGCGGGAGATGATCGGGGTCGAGCAGCGTCTGGAAGACATATCACTCGCGATGGGGCAGTCTCAGGGGCATGCAATGAAGCTGGCTGTCAGGCGGGCTGCTATGGCGCGGGACGGGCTGGGGGAGGAGCAGGCTCTGGCCGTGGGTGAGGTGACGAAGTCCCGCGATCTGTCTGTGGTGGTCGGCTATGCCGGGACAGGGAAGAGCACCATGCTGGGTGTGGCCCGCGCGGCATGGGAAGAGGCCGGATACAGGGTACGTGGTGCTGCGTTATCAGGCATTGCGGCGGAAGGGCTGCAGGGCGGGGCCGGGATTGAGAGCCGTACCCTTGCCTCATTAGAGCTGGCCTGGTCCAGAGGACGGGACCGCCTGGAGCGTGGCGATGTACTGGTGGTGGATGAGGCCGGCATGGTGGGTTCACGTCAGATGGAGCGGGTGCTCTCAGCGGCGCATGAGGCTGGTGCCAAAGTTGTTCTGGTGGGTGATCCCGAACAGTTGCAGGCGATTGAGGCTGGTGGTGCGTTCCGGGCGGTGGCTGAGCGGGTCGGGTCAGTGGAGATCACAACTGTGCGCCGGCAGCGCGAAGACTGGCAGCAGGCTGCGACGAAGGAGCTTGCGACCGGACGGACGGACAGGGCCATGGGACGCTATGAGGAAGCGGGTTTTGTGCGCGGGCATGAGAGCTTTGATGAGGCCCGGGCCGGCGTGGTCCGGGGGTGGGATAAAGCCCGTCAGGCTTCACCAGAGGATAGTCAGATCATGCTGGCGCACCGGCGTGTCGATGTAAGGGCACTGAATGAGGCGGCGCGTGAGATCCGCAGGGAGGCGGGTGAGCTGGGCGAAGATGTGCTGGTCTCCACAGCTCAGGGTGAGCGGGTGTTTGCCGAAGAGGAGCGTGTCTACTTCCTGCGCAATGACCGGGAGATGGGGGTAAAGAACGGCACGCTGGGCACAGTGCGGGGCATTGAGGGGTCGGCCGGGGCCGGGGATCTGGTGCTGTCGGTGCAGCTCGACGGGAAGGATGGTGTCGGTTCTGGTCGTCTCGTGTCTGTGTCGGTGGCGGAGTATGACGCGCTGGATCATGGCTATGCGGCCACCATCCATAAATCGCAGGGTGTAACGGTGGAGCGGGCCCATGTTCTGGCGACGGGGAGTATGGACCGGCACGGGGCCTATGTGGCGCTGTCGCGGCATCGGGACAGTGTCAGCATTTACTGGAGCTCGGATGATGTGGGTGACCGGGACGGGCTGGTGAAGCGGCTGTCGCGCGAGCGGCTGAAGGATACCACGCTGGATTACCTGCATGACCGGGATCGGGATGCCGGATTCGCGCAGCGGCGCGGTCTGGATGTCCCCGCGAGCGGGATCGTGGTGGCGCGCGGCAAGGCTGTCTCAGGCCTTCGGCAGGACAGGCAGAGCGAAGTGACCCATGGGTCTGAGCCTGCACCGGCAGAGCAGAAACGCGGGATGTTTGACGGGCTGGAGCTGTCCGTGGGGTCTGCTCGTCGCATCAGAGAAAAAGACGTTCCGGACGGGACGGAGGCTGAGGCCAGTAAGGGGAGTGGCGGAGTTGAGCGTGAGGCTCCTGTTTCTCCGTTTGCGGGGCTGCAGCTGCGGTCTGTGAAACGCGGGAAGGAACCAGCCCTGCCGGACGGGTTTGTGCCTGGGCGTGATCCTCTGCATCAGGCGGTGGAGCGGTATGCGCGGGCTATGATGGATGCTGAGCGCATGGTGCGTCAGGAGCTGCCTTTACTGGAGTATCAGAAGAAGGCGCTGTCTGATGCTGTGCGGGATCTGGAGCGGGTCCGGCCTGGCGGGGAAGCGGATATGAGGGCTGCGCTGAAGCATCAGCCGGACATCGGGCCGGTGCTGTATGGTCTGGAAGGTCCGGCGAGGGCGCGCAAACTGGTCGAGGGGCTTGAGCATGAGGAGAGGGTGCGCAGGAGCCCGGATCTGCGTGCTGAGCGGTTTGTGAAGGCGTGGGAGGGTCTGAGCCACGCGCAGCAGGGTGTGGCACTGAAGGATCTGAAGCGGGATACGCAGCTTGCATCCGTCCTGCGGGAAAAAAGCCGTGAACTGGGGATCAGAAAGGGATCGACGCTCGATCACGCTTTACATGCGCCTCAGCGGGAGCATTCTCTCTCGCGCTCCAGGTCGCGGGATCGGGGATGGGATATGGGGATGTAGGATTATTCTGGAAAGATATCGTATTTATATTTATGATATCATTTTAAGGAAATGAGGAATTCTGTCATGTCCTCTGTTGTTATTCGTAATCTTCCCGAAGAGACGCATCGGGCGCTAAAGGCGCAGGCCATGTTGCATGGGCGGAGTACGGAGGCGGAGATCCGGAGCATTCTGGAAGCGGCTGTCCGGCCTTCGCAGCGTGTGCGACTGGGGTCACTGCTGGCGTCCATAGGTCGTGAGGCTGGTGTAAGTGAACAGGATGTCGTGTCCCTGCAGGTTCGTGATCAGAGCCCTGCCGAACCGATGTCATTCGAATGATTCTGCTTGATACCAATGTGATCTCGGAGCCGTGGAAGCCTCTCCCGGATCCGCGTATCCTGGCGTGGATTGATGCGCAGGTAATCGAGACGCTTTTTCTGTCTGCCGTTACAATAGCGGAGTTGCGGTTTGGGATAGGGGCGATGCCGGATGGACGGCGGCGTTCGGTGCTGCATGAGCGGCTGGAGCAGGAGGTTCTGCCCCTGTTTGCGGGGCGCGTCCTGTCGTTCGATCTGGCGGCCTCACAGTCCTGTGCTGAGCTGATGGTGCGGGCCAGATCTGAGGGACGGGCGATCGGCAAGGCAGATGGTTATATTGCAGCCATTGCTGCATCCCGTGGCTATGCCGTGGCCAGCCGTGACGTGTCGCCTTTTGAGGCGGCCGGTGTGCGGGTTCTTAATCCATGGGAGGGCGCCTGATGTCAGAGGAAGGTTCGGCGCAGCGCGCGTTTGATGATCTGCGTGCTGAAATATCGGTGTTCCGGCGCAGTGTGGAAGCACTGCCGCAGGCATGGCGGGAGAAACCGGTCGCCGGATTACACGGAGGATCTGGCCCGCGTTGTGAAGGCCATGAATACGGTCGGTACACATATGGAGGCGATTGAGGCCAGTCCGACACTGAAAATGACGCCTCAGGCCTATGGGAAAGGAATACGGGAGGCCGGGCTTGCTGTCAGTCAGGAGATGCAGGCAGCCTTTGAGAAAGCGATAGCTGAGGTTCAGAGAGAGCGTCAGGAGCTTGCTCATATTATTGGTCAGTCCCGTCATCAGGACCGTCAGAGCTGGTGGTTACTGGGCGTTGGGCTGGTGTGTTTTGTGGTGGGGCTTGGGGCATCCCCGGTTCTGACTTCGCTTTTACCCTCTTCTGTCGGAACGCGGGTGGCGTCCTTTATTGTGGGAGAGAAAGATCGCTGGCACTCGGGGGCCACGATGATGGAAATCGATAATCCTCAGGGGTGGCAGCAGGTTATTCAGGCGAGCCAGCTGGTTGAGGCCAACAGGGACAGGATTACAGCCTGTCAGAAAGCAGCGTCATCTCTGGAGAAAGGTCAGAAAAACTGTCAGATTACTGTTCAGGCCAGACAGGAATGATTTTCTGTCTGCGTGTCAGGTTTGATATCCCGCAGGAATTCATCAGGGGTTGTTTCAAGGCAGCTGGCCAGCTCGAACAGGGTGATGACCGTCGGGTTGCGGTGTCCTTTTTCCAGGCCGCTGAGATATTGCTGACTGAAGCCAGAACGGTCTGCAACCTGTTCCTGCGTCAGCCCACGCTCTTTGCGCAGACTGTTGTGTATGCAGACCGTCCCGTCATTGCCGATATCCGTATGAATGTGGTGGAAGCGTTTCTGGAGCGAATTAAGGCCTGTTTTACATCCAGAGATGTTTTCTTTGATCTGTTTGTCATTCCGGTGACAGCAGATTTTTACAGTCTGCACAGAGGGATATGGACGGCAGATCGTCTTCATGAGGCAAGTGTATCGTGGGAGAAAATTCTGTTTCTTCCTGCGCGGGTGAAAGAGGGCGCAGAAGAGGGTGCGCTCAGTGCCGTGCGGCAGGCGGTCGGAGATTACTATGCTGAGGGCTCAGGCCCCCGGATCTTTGACGGCGGTTTTATCGAGGAAAATCAGACTTTTGGCGGCATGTATAGTGCTGATGTCTGTCTGGCAGATCTGTCAGAAGTTCCTGATGCCCCGGGACGGTGGTCGCTGTGCAGCCAGTCTGAGAGTAAGATGGAGAGATCGAAGAACCGTTAATTGATGTGCTCTGGTTCGTGCTTCCCGAGTTTTGTCGTGCTGACGGTAGTTCTCTGGCCTGATTTTTGTATGACGTCTGCCGCAGAGTGCGGATAGCTGGCTCTGGATGACTACGCAGCGGCCTTCACCCGCTCGAGGAAGAGGAAGCGTCGTATATTATAGACGATATTGGCCAGTCCGATCCTCATTGTGGCGCGTTTGAGACCGACTGTCCTGACAAATAGCCCTGTCTGTGATTTCTGATCGGCAAAGACATGCTCGACCCGTGACCGGATAACGGATTTTCTGCCATTGGAGCGTTGGATATGACGAGGCATGGGTTTGAAATGTGGTTTTTTGCGATGAATTTTTGAGACAAAGCCATGTTTTTCCATAAAGTCTTCATTAGCCTTTGAGCGATACGCCGTGTCAGCCCAGACGCCTGAGGCCGTATTGGTTTTATCCAGCAGCCCCTCTCTCAATCGCGCTCCATCACTGGCGGCAGCATGTGTTGTTTTCCATTTCCGGATGAACCGGTATTTCCGATCAATGGAAACATGCGATTTATAGCCAAAGAATGGGATGGCGAGATCGCTGGATGGCATGGTTCCGTCATCCTGACGCTTCGCTTTGGTGAACTTCAGTGTCCAGCGTGCATGACGGTCTTTGTGAGACAATTTTGATGGCTTATCCTGCCAGTCCTGTGGGATCCTCCCTTCACGCAGATCCTCCTTCTCCGCACTGGTATTGCGCTGCTTTGGATCTGCCACCAGTGTGGCATCCAGGATCTGGCCTGACATCGGTAAATACCCGGCGTTCCGCAGGGTGGCATTAAAGCAATCAAACAGTGTTTCAATGGCACCCGCCTACGTCAGACGCTCGCGGAACAGCCAGAGTGTTTTGGCATCAGGCACGCGGTCTGTCAGACCCAGACCGAGAAAACGCATGAACGAAAGCCTGTCGTTAATCAGACAAATTGTTCAGTGTCTGGATCACCAGAATTTTGAACATCAGAACAGCATCAGAGGGAGGACGACCGCCTTTGCTCCCGTCTGAATACGCCAGGGCCTTGTTCAGGTCAGGACGGAAGACTTCAAAATCCACAACCCGCGAAAATGCTTCAAGCTGATCACTGAGCCCGCTCAATCGGGCAAGCCGCTCTTCAACATCAAAGAAACCAGACTGCCTCATGCTACATCTCTCCAATCCACGCAGGCGGTAGAGAAACACACAGACACTCTCAAAACCAGGGGGTTTTTAGAACCCTCCACCTGATCCTGCGTGAAACGTAATCTCTTCATTGCCTGTTTCCGGTTGGACAGACCTTACTCAAAAACGAGGGTATTTCACGAGGCAGGGTCATGGACGCCTCACCAGCTTCAGTCATCTAAAGCATAAATAACCTTGGCCGCCTGTGCTGAGATACGACCTTCGCGTAAGTCTTTACGCACCAACTCCCGCGGTCGCAGATGAGGCTCCCCATAACCACCACCGCCAGATGTAATGACCGTAACACTTTCACCCGGCTGCAAAGTGCCGTTCCGTTGCACTAATGGCGCAGCCCCAACACTCAATTCTACACGGGACAATCCACCAGGCTGCGCCCCCAGCACTCCCCATGCCGGAACACGATTCAGTGGCCCACCGACATTGAGAGAGACAGCGTTACCAATGGGAGTAATACGACGGCGAATAGCCATTCCTCCTCGGAATGTTCCCGCCCCGCCTGAGTCTGTCACCAATTCATAACATTCAACACGCAAAGGATGCTCTGTTTCCAATGCTTCAACAGGGATGTTGGCAGAGTTTGTACCGTGCACATGTATGCCATCAACACCATCACGCGTTGCCCGTGCCCCCATGCCACCTCCCATGCTTTCATTGTACACATTGAAGCACCCGGTACGCGGATGTAAGCCACTTGTTGTCATGACTGTAATCCCCGTTGATGCCGCAATCCCTCGTTCTGGAACAGCATCAAGTAATGCTGCCAGCATCATATCTATCAAACGTTGCGCAACGTCATGACGGCTATAAACGGCAGCAGGCGAACGCGCATTGACAATAGACTGCTCAGGCGCACTAATTGAAACAGGACGATGGAAACCGGCATTAGCTGGCGTGTCAAGATCTATAAGTGTTTTGATCACGTAGTAAACTGATGCCTGAAGCATGGTGAACACCATATTCAAGCCCGATCTTGTCTGAGGTGGGCACCCTTCAAAGTCAAAATGAATTTCACTTCCTTTGACTTCAATACTGACCGCCAGAGACAGAATTTCCGGCCAGAGACTGGTATCAAAATCGTGTTTGAAGCAATACGTTCCGTCTTTTAAAGCTTTGATACCAGCACGGGTTTTGCGTTCTGAGTAATCAAGAAGCAGTTCAGCCGCACCTGCCAGAAGAGCAACCCCGTAGCGTTCGCATAGTGCCTGAAAACGCTGCACTCCCATACGATTGGCTGCCATCTGGGCTCGAAAATCATTTTTTCGCTCATGTGGAACCTGACAGTTCAACAAGACCAGATCAAAGACATCCTGCTGTAGCTTTCCCGCGCGGTAGAGCCTTACGGGAGAAATTCTTAATCCTTCCTGATAAATGTGCGCATGTCCACGATCAACAAAGTCAGAATGATGAGCCAGATTGGCAGCCCACGCTACAATACTCTCTTTGTAAAAAATGGGTTCTAGAAAAACAATATCGTTAAGGTGGGTTCCTCCACCCGTGTAAGCATCATTGCCAATAAAAACATCACCCGGTTGAACACTATCCAGATCAACACGCGCAAGTGTTTCAACTGCAATACCTAGCAAAGACCCAAGATGAAACGGAATATGCTGCGCTTGCGCAATAAGCTGGCCTGATGTGTCAAACAAAGCCGCAGAGCAGTCTCCACGTTCTTTGATGTTGGCGGAGTATGCTGAGCGCCGTAGCACCCGTCCCATCTGATCTACAATTGTGGATAACGCATTCCCAATGACTTCAACAGTAATCGGGTCAATAGCCGGAGATGTTTTTTCAGAGTTGTGAAAACTTCCGTTCATTACACACTCTCCTCAATGAGTAGATTGAGATAGTCATCCACACAGGCCACCTGACCCGGCAGCAGGAATGTTGTGGAGTCCATTTGCTCAATAATCGCTGGACCAACAATACAATGGCCATAACGTAGCTTTTCCCGTTCATAAATGATGCATGGCGTAAAGCTACCTGTTTCTGGCAGCCATACTGCCCGTTCACCTATAATGGCATCTTCAACAGGGCTATCGGTTTCCGTCATGTCTGGCACTAATGCCGCGCGCGGCACAGCCCCTATGGCCTCAAGCCTAACAGCCACTACACGGATAGGTTCCTCTGGAGAGACAAATCCATACATCTGCTGGTGAACCACTTCAAAGCGCCTACGTAATTCGCCAACAAAAGCTTCGTCCACCATACCGGCAGGTGCCTCTACCGTCAGTTCGAATGCCTGCCCTAGATAACGCACATCCAAACTTCTGCTAGTGGCCCGGTCCGACAGTGCAATGCCTTCACGCTCGAACCAATCTGTAGCCTGTTGATCCAAGCTAGAAATATCCCTTATCAAATCAGGAATACCTGCTGGAGATAATTCTATCATCCGACCCGTGGTAAAATGTGCCTTCAGATCTGTCATCAACAGACCCATGGAGCACAGGATTCCTGGGTTGCGCGGAATAAGCACACGTGGAACTTCAAGTTCCCGCGCAAGACGGGCGGCATGAACCGGGCCTGCGCCACCAAATGCCATAAGCATATAATCCCGCGGGTCATACCCGCGCTCGACCGAAATGACACGAATGGCTTTAGCCATGTTTGCCGTGGCAACCGAAATAATGCCCTGGGCTGTTTCCATAATGCCCAACCCCAGAGTTGCTGCTAGTCCTGCTATTGCCTCTCTGGCTTTGGCCTGGTCAATCGCCAGACGCCCACCCAGCAGATGGGTAGGATTTTGCACCTGCAAAACCACATTGGCATCGGTTACTGTTGGTTGCACATTACCCTGCCCATAGCAGACCGGACCGGGAACCGCGCCAGCGCTATGCGGCCCAACTTTGAGATGCCCGCCTGAATCCACATACGCAATAGATCCGCCCCCTGCTCCAACAGCATGAATATCAAGCATGGGAATTTTAAGTGGATGGCCATGTGCGACAATATCCGTTGCAAGTTGTGGTTCCCCATTATCAATAAGAGCCACGTCACTTGAAGTGCCTCCCATGTCAAAAGTAATCATATTGGGAAAGCCTGCTGCCAGACCAATCTGCAAGGCACCAACAACACCTGCTGCTGGCCCCGACAATACGGTGCGCACAGGAAAAGCTGCTGCATCCTGTAACGAAATAACACCACCATTACTCTGGGTCAGATGCACAGGTGCATTAACACCAGTATTCTGCAAACGCGGCCACAACTTGTTCAGATAGCTTTGCATGATCGGCCCAAGAGCCGCGTTAACCACAGTTGTGGAGAAACGCTCGTACTCACGATAGACCGGCACAACCTCACTTGAAGATGACACAAAAATTCCAGGAATTTCTTTTTCAAGAATACTTTTCACTGTCTCTTCATGCTCAGGGTAAAGGTGAGAAAAAAGGAAACAGACAGCAACGGCCTCTACCTTTTGTTCACGTAGGATACGGGCTACTCGGCGCACATCTTCTATATTCAAGGGAATATGTATAGAGCCATCAAAATTTACACGCTCCTGCACTTCATGACGGAGATCCCGCAGTGCCAGAATAGGTGTTTTTTCCTGCTGCAGATCATATAGGTCGGCCCGCGTTTGCCTGCGTATTTCCAAAACGTCCCTAAAACCTGCAGTTGTGACCATACCCGTTCGGGCATGATTGCCCGTAATCAGAGCATTGGTCGCAACCGTTGTGCCATGCCCCAGATAATCTACATCCGTCGCAGCATAGCCAAAGGTTTCCAATCCATCCTGCACGCCTGAGATAATGGCTTCTGACGGATCATTAGTAACACTACTTACTTTCCAGACAGACAGTTTTCCAGTCTTTGGATTATAGATTGATATATCCGTAAAGGTACCCCCGGTATCGACACCTACACGAATACCATTTTCTCTACCCTGATTAGCCGCCATGATGCGGTCTCCCTTACCCCGACCAGTTGTGTTTTTCAGGCACGACCCTACGCTGAGCGTGCATGGCCAAGTGTGTGCATTAAACGATTAGCCATAGAAAAAACGGCAACTATTTTAATAACATCAACAATTTCTGAACATGTGAATCCATGATTTTTCAGAGATTTTCTTGATTTTTCATCTATTTTTACTGGGCTGACGGCAAGATGATAACAAAAATCGATGAGTGCCTTTATGCGCGCATCAAATGTTCCTCCACCAATACCATGAACATACAATTCCTGTACAATGTCACCCCGGTTTGTCAGGCTGATATATTTGCGCGCATGCACAGAAGCGCAATAAACACATCCATTGATAAGAGATGTCACCAACGCCACCAACTCACGATCATGCTGGGCCAGACCTTCTTTGGCGTACATGATGTGATTATAAAGCTGCGTACGCGCAATATAGGATTGTGGATCATGCGCCAATGTTCTGACATAAGGCGACACTTTTATCCCCGAAGGTGTAACCTGCATGGCAGCCAATTGCGCAGCCGTTGCTACGGCAACATCTACAGGAGGCAGATATGGTTCCCACCGCAAGGGTTTAACAGAAAACCTAGTCATGCATTGTATCCAGCCCCATTCTGATCCGACACTCAAAATTGACAAAAGCAATTAACTCGGAGAGCGCCACGATCTGCGGTGTATTCAAACCTGCCTGCACCAGATCATCAACATCTCCACGAGAGATGGATCTGGGGGCATTTGTAGCCTTACCTGCATATGCGGTGAGTATCTCTTCCAGCTCTTTTGAAAACTCTTCAGGAACAAACCCTACATCTTTGCTTACTGAGCAGACCCGCCGATACATAACGGCAAGTTCTTCGTCGCCGAGACAGCTAGCAATGTATGCCGCCACCACCCACCGCAGTGCAGATGGCAACCCCAGGTCATCCTCCGGGTTAAGAACTGCATCCCGGAAAGCTGCAACGTGAGGCTCCAACTCAGGAGCAAGAACCACCAACGGCTGCGGGATTCTTGTATCGCCATTTGTGATCAATTGCGTTCCTCACCTCAGAGCTTGACAATAATGGAAACATTATAACCTATTATTTCTCTTTATGCAACATAAATTACTATGAATTATGTATATTAAGAAATATGCGAAATTTTATCGTTTTAAATTTACATACCGATACTAATTCCGCGTTTTTCCCCTCACCACAATACCATTATGAATTCAATAAAATGGCCTCAATATGGGGATTCTTATATATTCTACAGAACCTCGAAGCATACTGATGTCAAAAACGTACGCCTCACCAATCCCTTAAAATATCTTGATTTTCAAACATTTAACTAAATATTTCTGACCTATATAATTAAACTATTTTTTTTGAGTAATTTAAGTTTATTGACACAAAACTATGTAGTTTGCATTAATGGCAACAACAGTTCGTATTGTCGCATATTATGAATTTTTGTGCATCTCCGATGCCACCACCGAGCATGTGCTGCCAGCGATGGAGTTGAGTCCTTTGATGCGTCACTTAAACTACAATGGCTATGGCGCAGTTATTCCAGCCACCTGCAACGCCATACAGGCAAGGAACATGCATTCACTCCATGTGTTGATATCTTGTTCACTTTCATGTTGCGGCCCCACATCGCCACACGTTGTCTTTTGACGTGGGCAACACTTCTTCCGCAATACTTGAACTCTGCCTCATTTAGCAAAAGCAGCCACTTCCTGGCATTATTGAAAGCAAAAGGTTCTGGCCTTATGAGATACGCTTATAATACACGCAAAAAACCAGATCTTGCTCCACAGATACAGATATGGAAAAAATGGTCTGTTTGCCTGCTTGCCGGTGCAAGTTTGTGCGTTCTGCCAGTAGGGGCCAAAAGCCAGATAAGCCAAACACATAGCAAAAAAACTTCTACCAACTCTCACATAAAAGCCGCAAGCAGTGAAGAGGTGTCCGTAGTTGCAGCAAAAAGCTTTGCCTTTCAAAAAGCACAGCATGAACCGGATGCTGCCACACACCTGGATAGCGCTGACCTGATTAAAAAAGGCGTTACATCTATTAATGACCTGACCAAACTGGCTCCTAACCTAGTCATCCAGTCCACGAATGGGGGGCAAGCGGTCAATTTCTACCTTCGTGGGATCGGCATGAAGGACTTTACTCAAAATAATATCCCCTCGGTCATGACCTATGTAGATGGCATTGCCTATCCTTCTTCCTTTGCAACTGCAGGTGCATTTTTTGATCTGCAATCCGTAGATGTCACCCCAGGTCCAGTAGGTTTTACTCATGGCCAAACGGATACTGGCGGGGAAGTATCCCTCCATACTGCCGATCCAACTAATAAACTCTCTTATGGTATAACCGAAGACATTGCGAGTTACTCACGCAACCGTTTATATGGTTTTGTCTCCAGCCCAATTACAGATAAACTTTCGTTCCGTCTCGCAGCACAATCTTTGCAAGGCGGAGGATGGCAGTACAATCCTCAAACCGACAAGAATCTGGGAGATGCCGACCTAACGGCGATCAGAGGCAAACTGCGTTGGCGCCCGGATGCTGATACAACCGTCACCTGGGGTGGATACGTCACCGTTGATCATTCTGAACTGCTCAATGAACAGCCACAAACCAATCTGATCCCTTCCCTTAATTTGAATACATCACTAGGTCGTCGTGAAGCGCTGTGGAGTTGCAGTCCAACCTTTGCTCAACTTAGCTCACTCAAGCATTGCCGCGCTCCAAGTGAGCATAATACAGTATGGGGTCTGAATGGTACAGTATCCCATTCTTTCGGATCATTCGGCCTAGAAAGTATTACGGCTTATGATCAGGCGAATGTAGAGGAGTATTCTGACCAAGATGCATCTAATTTTGCATCCGATGATTCTTTCCGTCGTTTTTCGCAGCAGACATTTTCTCAGGAAGTTGCTCTTTTCTCTCAAAACTCTAACAGGTTTCAATGGAAAGCCGGAGCCTATTATAGCTATACAAACCTCGACACTCATTTTTTCTACAATTTTAGTGATACGCCATCAGGCTATATGTCTAAGACAAATTATGTACAAAAGCAGAACACATTAAATGAATTTGTTAACCTATCCTATCACCTGAGCAGAGCAGTCACACTTCATGCTTCTGGCAACGAAGAAAATAACTGGCAGAACCTGAATGGGTTAAGGACAACACAATACCTTGCCAACAACCCTAATACCATAAGAAATCTATATCAATTTAACGACTCAAGAACCTCCAGTCATCTTTTTAACTGGTCTGGCGGAGTAGACTGGCAGGCCTGGTCTCATCTTATGCTGTACGCCAAGGTCAGCAGCGGTTCACGCCCTGGCGGTTTTACTGCAAACAACACGACTGAACAGGCTCAGCTCACACCTTACAAGCCTGAGCATCTCATCACCTATGAGGCTGGTTTGAAAAGTGACCTTATTCCAGGAAAACTTCGTCTTAATGTTTCTGTTTTCCATAATGAATACAAAAATCAGGTTTATCTGGGACGCTACGTAACCAGTGCACGCAGCCTTGGTTACTATGTAAACATTCCTAAATCCGAAAACACAGGTGTTGAAGGCAGCATTCAGTTGCGACCCATTAAACACCTTACGCTACGGCAAACCATTGGTTACCAGAGGGGACATTACCAGAACTTCAACACAATTGATCAGACATCTGTAGCTGAATTCTATAAAATTCACGGCTACTACACACCCATTTATAAAAACTTCAATGGTGTGGATAATGGCATGCCAAAACTGACATTTAATGGGTCGGCAGAATACGTGTTCCAACCATCACATCGCTATGATCTGGAAGTGGGAATGGACTGGTCCTATGTTGGACAGCAGGCATTAACTCCAGCAGGCACGGGCGTTTACAAAATTCCTTCTTACTTCCTGCTCAACGGCCATATTACTTTCCGCCCGAACAAAGGTCGGTGGAGTGTAACGGCATATGCCACCAATCTGCTCGGCAACCGCTATTATACCAGCGGCAATGTTGCATCGCCCGACGTAAACTGGCTGCCCGGCGCACCGCGATTCATTGGCGGGCGTGTCAGCTACACATATTGATACGCCCTGAACATCACTCATAGCCACCAGTCTGGACCAGAATCATGTCGCAGTATTCCAAAACAATTCACGATGACCTATGGCGTGCAACAACATTTCAGATGGATGTTAACGGAGCACTGTTAACACTATCCTCCATTGGTCCGAAAGCTGGCATTCCAATTATTCTACTGCATGGTGGCCGTGGTTTTGGCACCCATGATGCCGTGTTCACAACCTATGCCAGCTTGGCCGGATCCTACCGTGTCATAGGCTTTGACATGCGCGGGCACGGACGGTCAGAAACGCAATCCCCTTTTACTTTTGCCCAAATGGTCGATGATATAGAGTGCATTCGGCGGAAACTCTGTAATAATAGAAAGATTATTCTGCTGGGCGGTTCTTTTGGAGGCATGATCGCACTCAGCTACGCCATTACCCATCCTAATGCGCTTGAGGCTCTTATTTTACGCGGTACAGCTCCAAGTTGGCATCATGAACTGGGAGCGCTGGAAAACTTTAAAAATCGTGCGCAGTATGCCCCAATGGCAACGGAAAAAATGCTTGATAAGGTCTTTACGCCTACCATCGTAAATGATGAAGAATTCCGACTTATCATGTTTGCGATTGCTCCCCTCTACGCAGAAAACCCTGACGCCCTTGACCTAAACAGACTTGCCTTACAAATTTCCACCACACGATATAATGCGCGCGTTCATAACAATCTATTTGCCGATCATTCTTACGATGTCACACATGACCTTAAATCTATCCCATGCCCAACATTGGTCATGTGTGGCGCAAATGACTGGATTTGCCCGAAAGATCAGTCTGAGAGGATCGCCAGAGATATTCCACATGCCGAATTGAAAATCATACCCAATACGAACCATGCCATACCATCCGATGTGGCTTACCAACTGGTTTCTAATTTTCTGAGCAAGTACGTCTGCCCACTTTGAACCAAAGCCACCGCAGAACCTATGAAAGTGTATTAATTCAAGTGCCCTCATGATCATTAAAATCGACTGCATCTTCATCGTAAACATGAAAAGCCGGGAGCATGGCGGCCGATTCCTGTTTCAGGATATCGCACAATTCAAGCACACTATGCGATACAGTGCCTTCAGACGTAATAACGGCAAAAAGGTAGGAGATGCTCACATTAATGGGTTTGACGACAATGTCCGGATGATTGAACGTCGTGGCAGTTACGGGATCCAATATGGCTACGCCCAACCCCTGCGCGACCAGATTAAACATGACCATGGCCATGTTAGAATCCATGATCCCCGATGGCACAACAGAAGCAGCCGACAAAGCCCGCTCAATGCGGCTACGTATCCGAAAGGGATCACCCATGGTCAAAAACCGGCGCCCCGACAAATCCTTGACGTCAATTTCATTGCATCTGGCCAAAGGATCATGGACGGATACCGCTGCGAGGCAATCCGCCTGTCCGACCCAGGAAAGTTTTACGCCGGAATTGTTAAACGGAAAACTGACCACGCCAAGCTCAGCTTCCTTCCGGGCGACCATATGAATTACCTCTTGCGCCGATGCAGATTGAATGTGCAACCGGTTAGGCAACAGCGCCGCTGGCAGACGACCAACAGCGCGCGGCAGAAGTCCTCCCACAAGGGCTGGAGTGCCAGCTATAAGCAAAGAGCTTTCTGCATTATGCGCAATGGAGCGCGTATTTTCTTGCAGTCTATGAATACTACCAAGCAGTTTCTGCGCTTCGCGGTAGAAGCGTACTCCTTGGTCCGTAGCCGCAATGCGCGGTCCATTACGATGAAACAGCGTAAACCCGAGAGCCTCCTCAAGGTCCTGAATAAGCCGTGTTACCATTGAAGGAGAGCGCCTCAACAGCTTTGCCCCTCCCGACATACTGCCAGAAGTCATAACGGCACAATAAGCTTCAATCTGCTTCAGATCAGGAAGTTCGGATATCATGGATAAATTATACTCTAGAAATATCGGGGGCGTAAATGGCAGGTCTGCATCCTTGAGGAAATGCACGCAGCATGCGCCACAATTATTGCGAAATAAACAATTATAGTAATTTACAATGCATATTATGCATTATAAATTATGCGGCAACGATCTAACATACACATATAGCCTACCTGACTAATAACTATCGCTCACTCCGTTTTGCTAATGACCCGAAGGATCAGACATGTCAGCTTTCAAACCCACTGAGCAAATGAGCGCACTCCAGCAGCTTGAACTACGCATTCAGCAGGACCTGACATGGCTTAACCAACCTACATCCACATGGGTTCCAGCACGTAAGGTAGGCGGCAATCCGGTCATAGACGTCGTCATCATTGGGGGTGGTATGGCCGGAATAACCGTGTCCGGCTATCTTAAACGATATGGCATTACCAACCACGTTATTCTTGACCAGTCTCCCGCAGGGCATGAAGGGCCTTGGACAACCTATGCCCGCATGGAAACACTCCGTTCACCTAAATCTCTCTCTGGTCCATGCATGGGTATTCCCAGCCTTACATTCCGGGCATGGTATGAAGCCAGTTTTGGTGTTCAAGCATGGGAAGAATTGGATAAAATTCCAACACTTATGTGGCAGGATTACCTAATCTGGCTTCGTCGTGTATTAAACTCACCCATCCGCAACAGGGTGCATCTTCGCGACATTGCTTTTCATAAAGACGGGCTTCTTACACTCACAGTGCAAACCGGGACCGTATCTGAGACCATTCTTTGCCGCAGGCTGGTGCTTGCTACAGGCCGGGACGGGTTGGGAGGTGGATATACGCCCTCGGTTATCAAAGATATCCCTCACAAATTTTGGATGCATTCTTCTGAAAAACTAGATTTTTCTACACTGCATAACCGGCACGTAACCGTTATAGGTGCAGGTGCTTCAGCCATGGACAATGCTGCCACGGCACTAGAGGCTGGCGCGGCGCAGGTCGATGTGCTGATACGCCGCAAAGATTTGCCACGTGTCAATAAATTTACTGGAATCAGTAGCATGGGTGTCGTGCATGGTTTTCATGCACTACCGGATCACTGGAAATGGCGTTTCCTTGATTACGTTCTCTCCCAGCAGACTCCTCCTCCACGCTCCAGTGTTTTAAGGGTCAGTGCACATAAAAACGCATTTTTTCATTTGGACTGTGAACTCCTGTCCTGCTCTGCCCACTCGGATCATGTATCAATAACAACCTCTCAAGGTGTGTTTGATACTGATTTTATCATTTCTGCTACGGGATTTAATGTCGACCTCTCTTTACGCCAGGAGCTATCAAGCCTTGCACCGCATATTCGTTTCTGGAAAGATCGCTTCAAGCCGACAGTTAAAGATATGCCTTCTGGATTTGAAAATCAGGAACTTTTAAATTCACCAGATTTGGGAGAAGGTTTTGAATTCCAGGAAAAAAACCCAGGATCATGCCCCCTGCTGAATTTTGTACACTGCTTCTGCTTTCCCGCCACCTTGTCGCACGGCAAGGTTAGCGGTGACATTCCTGCAATCAGCGAAGGGGCAGAACGCCTGACACGCCATATTACACAGTCATTTTTTGTTGAAGACTGCGCCATTCATTACCAAGACCTGGAATCTTACAATGATCCGGAACTGTCAGGTGATGAATGGATGAATACACCTCTCCCCGCGCGCTGACAGTTAGGAAGGGTCTGAGCGCTCCCTCTTTCATTCTGGAATGAGTCATTTAATGGTCATGTTTTTTCTTAAGCGGATGGGAGAGGCTCTGGTTACGGTCTGGGGCGTTGTAACAATTGTTTTCTTCATCACCCGTATTCTGGGAGACCCTATAACGCTTTTTGTTCCTGTCGGGGCCACCAATGCGCAAATCGCGGCCTTAACCCATAGTTATGGTCTTGATCTACCATTATGGAAACAATACATCCATTACGTTATGGACATCCTGCATGGGAATTTCGGGAAAAGCTTTATATTCGGCTACTCTGCTCTTCAGGTTGTTCTTCAAAGGCTACCCGCCACCATTCTTCTGGCCAGCACCGCTCTGTTTTTGGGAGTGCTGTCCGGAACACTTGCAGGCACTGTTGCCGCCTTAAAAAAAGGGGGCATTGCTGAGCTGACAATCATGGCTGTTGCTGTTCTGACTCAGGCAACGCCAACCTTCTGGCTCGGTATTATGTTTATTCTCTGGTTTGCAGTGCATCTGCACTGGCTCCCTGCGGGCGGGTATGGAACCCTGTCAAATCTAATACTACCGGCCGCAACCTTGGGAGTATTTGTTTTTTCGTCACTTGCACGCCTGCTGCGTTCTTCCATCTTGGATATTTTGCAGGAAGATTATATTCGTACAGCACGAGCAAAGGGTTTATATCCAACTACCATTCTGTTCTGGCACATTACCCGTAATGCCCTTATACCCATTACAACTATGGTCGCGTTGCTAACTGGTGAACTGCTGGGAGGTTCCGTTGTAACCGAAACAGTGTTTGGATGGCCCGGCATTGGACGACTTACCATTCAGGCAATTCAGGCGAGTGATTTTCCGGTTATTCAGGCGGCTGTTTTCATAGATGCAGCACTCTTTGTCCTGATTAATCTTTCTGTCGATCTACTCTATCAGTTTCTAGACCCCCGCATCCGCAGCAGGGGTTGAATGTGTTGTCATGAAAGACTTCTTTAAAACTCTCCTGTGTTCTTATTCAGGCTGCGCTGGTTTTATACTGCTTTCCAGTTTTGTTGTACTCGCCTTGATTGCGCCATGGATCAATCTACCCGACCCGATCATTGGCAACCTGCACGAAAGGTTACTGCCTCCAGACTGGACCGGACTGCACCCTTTAGGCACGGATCCGGTTGGCAGGGACATATTATCTCGCCTGATTTACGGCGGCCAAACAACACTAACGGTCGCTTTTTCTGCTGTTGCACTGGGGGCAATCTTTGGCACAGGCATTGGAATTCTGGTGGGGTTTTCCGGTGGAATTATTGACCGTATTTTAATGAGAGTTATCGATATCCAACTCTCATTTCCATTAATGATGCTCACACTTCTAGTAGTGGCAGTTCTTGGCCCATCAATTGGCAACGTTATTATCGTTCTAGCTCTAACATCATGGACACGTTATACACGGATCATCCGTGGCCAGGTTCTGGTTCTTAAGGAAAGAGAATTTATTCTTTCAGCCAAGGCAATTGGAGCTTCTGCTTTCTGGATCATGCGCCAACATATTTTACCTAATGTCCTGACCCCAGTTATGGTCATTGCCACCCTTGAACTTGCCAGAATAATTATCATGATGGCCGCACTTTCATTCCTTGGTCTTGGCGTGCAACCCCCTGACCCGGACTGGGGACAGATGCTGGCAGAAGGCAGGGTTTACATCTCCACAGCTTGGTGGATTGTTTTTTTTCCTGGCCTTGCCATCCTGCTAACAACACTCGCTGTGAACCTGTTGGGGGATTGGCTGCGCGATTATTTTGACCCCAAAACACGGCTCAGAAGATGATGTTTCACCTACCCTTAAGCGCTATTTACGCAATGGTTGCCTCATGACTACACCTCTTCTGGAAATACGCAATCTTTCCATTGTGTTCGACACGGCTGAAGGCCCCCTCCACGCAGTCAACAATTTGTCTTACTCGCTTATGCCCGGAGAAACACTTGGCATTGTGGGGGAAAGTGGTTCAGGTAAGAGTGTACACATCATGGCTTTGCTTGGCCTGTTGCCCAGCCCTCAAGCGCGCGTTGTTTCTGGTGAAATTTTATTTGATGGGGAAAATCTCCTTAAACTCACCGAGAAAGAATTACGTAATATTCGGGGCGGAAAAATCGGCATGATTTTTCAAAACCCGATGTCATCCCTGAACCCGGTTCTGACTATTGGTCGTCAGATTCTGGAAGTTATTTTGCGGCACACAAGCATGAGCCGGAAACAGGCTACAGCCCACACGATAGAATTACTCGACTTTGTTGGAATTTCTGCCCCTGCCAGCCGCTTGACACAATATCCTCATGAATTTTCCGGTGGTATGCGCCAGCGCGTAATGATTGCAATTGGTCTAGCCTGCAACCCCAAGCTGCTTATAGCAGATGAGGCGACGACAGCTCTCGACGTTACAATACAGGCACAGATTATTGATCTGATACAAAACCTGAAAGAAAAATCCGGGGTCACTATTATCTGGATTACACACGATATCAGTTCGGTCATCACACTCGCAGATACATTGCAAGTTATGTACGCTGGTCGTGTTATGGAACGAGGTCCCTTTTCCACTATTATAAACGATCCGCGCTCCGCTTATACATGGGGACTGCTACGCTCCATACCTTCGCCCAGCATGCATTCAGGACAAAGACTTTATCAGATATCAGGTAGCCCACCGAATATGCTCTCCCCTATTCCGGGTGATCCTTTTGCTCCCCGCAATCCTTTTGCTACACCACGTTGCCACCGCGACACACCGCCTTTGCGTCAAGTTCCTAACAGCCTGCCCGGCCATATGGCTGCCGCATGGTATGATTTGCCTGCCCTACTTTCCTTACATCCAGAGGCTTCCGATGTCTGAGCGCCCCTTAATCGAAGTCTGCAATCTGGTTCGCAAATATAAAAACAGGACATTCAGCAATCGCTACACAACGGCAGTCAATGATGTCTCTTTTTCCATTCACGCATCCGAAACCCTTGGTTTGGTAGGTGAAAGCGGATCAGGAAAAAGCACAACAGGCCGTCTTTTGCTCGGTTTGGAACCTACTGATGAAGGGCACGTATTTTTTGAAGGTACAGATATTAGCAGCCTCTCGTCCCGCGCGATGAAACCCTGGCGCAGGCAAATGCAGGTTATTTTTCAAGACCCTTACACAGCGATCAACCCCCGCAAAACTATCCAGCATTTTATTGCTGAACCTTTGCTTGTCCATGGCCTTGTTCGCTCGTTGCGTGTGTCAGAAGACCACGTATCCACATTACTGCGGCAGGTTGGGCTGGACCCAAGCCTGATGAAACGTTCCCCACATGAGTTCTCGGGCGGTCAAAGACAACGTATCTGTATTGCACGCGCCTTGGCACTAAAGCCCAAATTTATTGTTGCGGATGAACCCATAACAGCACTGGACGTGTCCATTCAGGCACAGATTGTGAATCTTTTCCAAAATTTACAACAACAGATGGGTTTGTCATATCTTTTTATTTCGCATGACATATCCATGGTGCGTTACCTTTGTCACCGTGTCGCCGTTATGTTTGAGGGGCGAATTGTAGAAACTGGCTCTGTTGAAAGTATTTTTTCCAATCCACAGCACTCTTATACCCGTATACTGCTCAATGCAGTTCCGTCCTTATACGCCAAGCATTCAACATCCGCTCCAAGTTTTGACCGGGCTTCTCTCCCACGTCCATCACGAGACATGACAATGACGGAGGTTTCTTCAGGGCATTTTGTTTTGCAAAACTAGTTTTGTTAGGAATTACATGATGATCAAAAATTATTTTCCAAAAACATTTTTTGCCCTACTCCTTACAGTTTGTGGTGCATCGCTTGCACAGGCCCAAACAGTTACCATTGCCTTATCTGGTGACATTAATAATTTTGACCCGGCCCAAACAGCTTCCATTGGCACGGACCTCTCCGTGTTGAGCAATATCTACCCTGCCCTGATATTACGTGCTCCCGATCGCAGACTTACTCCATCCCTTGCCACCAGATGGGTTGCTCTTGACGAGAACACATGGGATTTTACTCTGGTCCCAAATGCATATTTTATTGATGGCGAGCCAATTGATGCACAAACCGTTGCATGGAATATTAACCGTATTCTGAGCAAGAAAAAGGTTACTGTTGCCGCATCCTGGTACTCCAGTATTAAGGATGTTATTATTTTGTCCTCAACACATCTCCAGATCAAGACATCTGCTCCCTTCCCGGCTTTGCCTGACCAATTATCCATGCTCTTTCTGCTGCCACCAAAATGGGCCCAGACACATGACCCATCACACGAAGTATCATCAGGAGGTGCCTATATTATCGACGAAATTGTTCCCGGTGATCATGTGTCAATGTATGCGAACCCTGATTACTTTGGTCCGCAGGCTTCTTTTAAAAAAGCTGTTTACCGTATCATACCTGAAATCACAACGGCTCTTTATGCGCTTGAAACCGGAGCCGTTGACTATGTTTCCAAAATTCCAACAGCACAACTGGAACAGATCAATAGACAACCTGGTTTTGTCGCGGGTGCAATACCATCCATATGGTCTGTATTCATAAAAATAAATACAGAAATACCCCCATTTAACAATGATATGGTGCGAAAAGCGCTTAACTACGCCGTCGATAAAAAAAGCATTGTCGAAACAATTTTTAGCAACCAGACAACAACATCCACCTGTCAGGTTCTAACTCCTGCATATTTCGGATATAATAAAGACCTCACTGCGTACAGATATGACCCAGAAACAGCCCGAAAGCTGATAAAACAGAGCGGTATTAACCTCAATCAAGTCTATGAATTTGATATTCCCAGAGGCAGCTACCTGCAAAGTGATGAAGTTGCACTGACGGTTCAGCAGATGTTTCAGGCTGTTGGTATAAAAACCAAACTACGCCTTATCGATTTCGGCAATTATATTGCCAAATATCGTAAGACACATAATCTGGCACCCCTTTCTCTTCTTGGTCAGGCTTGGCCAACGCTGGATGCTGATGGTTTTCTTAGTCTTTTCCGGACCGGAAATCCTTACTCTTATTGGAATAATCCATTATTTGATGCGGCTCTTCAAACCGGAAACTCAACGACAAACCAGGGCTTGCGCCAGAATGCTTATATACAGGCGACACAAACCATGTGTGAACAAGCGCCGGTTGTCTTTATGTACACAGAACCCGCGACCTACGCGCATTCAAAAAGGGTCTCACTAACACCACGAGGCGACGGATGGCTACGTGCTTTTGACATGTTTTTTTCACCTGACATCCATTAGGCTCAGGACTTGTCTTATGAAATCCGGGTCGCTGTATGCGACAAAGGCAATAGTCAGGAGGTGGCCACCAGCGGGGCGAGTCAGGACAGGCCATGATGGGCTGCGAATGAGTATGACCGCCTCTTCTTTTCCTCGGGCCTGAACGGATACCTGGGAGAAAATCCCGGATGACAAGCATAGGACAATGGGAAATGACACAGACATGCTCAAAGCTGGAGAGTAATGCCGTTGTTGTTGGCATTGACGTTTCCAGGGATCATCTTGATGCCGCTCAATATCCATCTGGTGACCTGATCCAGACTTCCAACGATACGAAAGGCCTCAGAACGCTTCTACGATGGATTGGCAGGCAACGTGCTGTGCATGTTGTCTTCGAGGCGACCGGCCCTTTCCATCGTCAACTGGAGAGTCATCTGGCTAGGGCCGGTATCCCATTCTCACGGATCAATCCGCGGCACGCAAGAAAATTTGCTGAAGCAACGGGAAAGTTTGCAAAAACGGATCGGGTAGATTCCATGATGCTGGCCAGGATGGGGGCACTTCCTGACCCCAGGACGTCTACGATCTGCAACGAGTTGCAGTCTGCGCTCCAGGAGCTGGCAGCTGGGCGACGAAATCTGTCCCATAAGGCGTCCTCCACTCTCGTGAAAATACTACACCATCAAACCACGGGACTAAACACCTTATGTGTTTCCAGCCTGTTATGATGGCCTCATGAACGACCCTGGCCAGGGTCGTTCATGAGGTGAGATACAGCGCTTAACACCTGGTAGCCTGACCACGTTTTCTAGCAGGTTGATCTCGCCTCTCTTCACCGTCTCGAACAGTTGACGGCGGCCCGGTTCCGGGACCGCGAACATAAGAAAGAGAGAGTGATATGTCTTCGGAAACGGTCATTGGAATAGATGTGTCCCGAGACTGGCTTGATGGCTTTTGCCTGCCAGAAAAGCAGAGATTTCGTTTTCAGAATTCACCTGATGGCCATGCCAGATTACTGAAAATTCTTCAGAGTATGCCGGACGGTTTCAAGGTTGGATTTGAAGCCACCGGTGGACAGGAATGGGCACTCTGGCGTGTTCTCATCAGTATGGGACTCAATGCCGTCCAGTTGCCTCCAGCACAGATCAAAGCTTTCGCACCCTCCATGGGGAAACGCGCGAAAACCGATCAGATCGATGCGGAATTGATTGCCCGCTTTATGGCTTTTCGTCCAGAAGCAGGACGAACACTGCCGGATGAAAAGCTCCAATTTCTGCGGGCACTGACGGTGCGCAGAGCTCAGATGGTGGAGGCACGTAAACGGCTTTCTGCTCAGATTTCGGCGCGCCGCAAGCAGGGTGTGAGCGCTGAACTTGAGGATATGGACAGCAGTCTCAAAGCATTTCTCGAAAGCCAGAGCAGCGAACTTGAACAACGGATTGAAAGTGTTATCGGGGAGGCAGAAGAACTCTCCGCCACGTGCTGTTCCAGGCAGGATTAGCAGCTGCCTGCCATAATCCAGTTCTGAAAGCTGTTGCCAGGAGCATGAAAGAGCGGGGTAAGCCACATAAACTGGTGATCGTCGCTATCGCACGGCGCCTCATCACAATCGCCAACGCTATCCTCAAAACTGGAGTGCCATGGCGCATTAGCTCCGCCGCTTAAACACAGTTGCTAGTTGTCAGGTTGTGAGACGTCATTGGGACGGCGTATCGTGGGCTATTGCCGCTTACGCCCCCTGGTTTGACGTTGAACGCCGGAGTGATTGTTAATGCATCAGATCCATCCGCAAGCCCGCACCACACCTGTCGTCCGGGCCGAAATTGCACGCTCGATGGAAGGGACCGGGGTGTTGGCGCGACGCTTCGGCGTCAGCGACGAGACGGTGCGCAAATGGCGCAGGCGTGGAGCCGAGGGATGCACGGATCGAAGCAGTAAGCCCCGGTTGCTGGCCTGGAAAACGACCGAGGAAGAGCGCGCGATTGTCTGTCATCTTCGTCGCGCCACCGAATTCGGGCTCGATGACCTGACGTTCGTGCTGCGGCACTTCCTGCCTCACCTCAACAGAGATAGCGTCTGGCGTATTCTTAAGGACGCAGGGCTCAACCGACGGCCGACGAAGGAGAAAATTTGTCCCGTGCGCGGCGACGGCACATTCCGGGACTACGACCTGGGCTATGTCCATATCGACGTGAAGCATCTGCCGAAGCTGCAAACCAAAGATGGCGAGGCCCGTAAACGCTTCCTGTATGTCGCGATCGACCGCTGCTCACGTTTCGTGCATCTGGCCGTCTACGACGCCGAGAATGCTGCCAATGCCGTCGATTTTCTAAAGACCGTCAAAGCCGCCTTTCCTTTCCGGATCACGCATATCCTGACCGACCGAGGCTCGTGCTTCACTGCAGACGCCTTCGAGAAAGCCTGTCAGAATGTCGATCGTCGGCGAACCAGAGCGTATTCCCCTCAGACGAACGGTATGGTCGAGCGGTTCAACGGTCGCATCGCAACCGAGGTTCTGCCGATCAACGTCGCACACCACACGGATCTCGAAGTCCTGCTGCATGGATTCAATCACGCCTATAACCTGCGCCGACAGCGAGTTCTGGGCGGCCTTTCGCCTACCGCCAAAGTCGCCGAGCGCCTCAGGCAGAGACCACGTCTGCGTAATCGAAGCTATAAAACTATGACAGAAGTCAGTATCATGAACGACGTCGACCGTATCATGGTTTACGCCAATGACGTCTCACAACCTGACAGCTAGCACTACAGTTGCAATTCGTTTTCCGGGCCGGAAAGATGAAGAATTCAGGGGCTGTCTCGACGTAGACTGCCTGAAATTCGAGCCGTCTGGAACGCATTGGAATCATGAACAATCAGAGACCGCTCTTCATCACTGATATCAGATGGATATGATTTGCGCGGATTATTCATCCATCTGTTCTGCAATACTCACCAAAGAAAGTACATAACATCCTCCAAAACATTTTATGTCACATTATTTTTACGAATAACCGTTTGTAAGTCATAGATATAATTACGCGTTAAGTGACAATTTTTGACAGGAAATGATGTTTGCGGCACATTGTCATTTAATCGAACGTATAAGTGACAAAACTACAGATGCTCATAGGATATACACGGATCTCGAAAGCAGATGGCTCGCAGGTAACTGACTTGCAATATGATGCTTTGATTGATGCCGGTGTCGAAGCAGAAGCAATTTACGAGGATCGGGCTTCTGGCAAGCAGGAAGATCGTGTTGGTCTGGCTAATTGTCTGAAAGCACTGCGACCGGGAGATGTTCTGGTTGTTTGGAAGTTGGATCGCCTTGGGCGCAATCTTCATCACCTGATTAATACCGTACATGACCTGACCCGACGAGGTATCGGACTAAAGGTGTTGAGCGGCCATGGTGCAACCATTGACACGACAACCCCGGCGGGAAAACTGGTGTTTGGAATTTTTGCGGCACTTGCCGAATTTGAGAGAGAATTGATCACTGAAAGAACAATAGCAGGGCTTGCCTCGGCGCGGGCACGAGGCCGAAAAGGGGGGCGTCCTTTTAAAATGACCCCTTCGAAAGTGCGCCTGGCTTTAGCTGCAATGGGTCAGGCAGAAACGAAGATCTCTGACCTTTGTAAAGAATTGGGCATCACACGCCAGACGCTCTACAGACATGTATCCCCCAACGGAGAATTGCGACCGGATGGAAAGAAAATTCTAGGTTCAGTTAAATGATCGTCTGCTTTCGCCTAGATTCTGTTGAAAAAGTCGCATGCTGTGTCGGGTGGATCGGGGCTTGTGAGAAGTTTGATGCGCCTGCCTCCTTCAGGTGGCCCTCTGGAGAGAGAGGAGTGGCACCAGCTTTGCCATTTTACGCAGGTTCTGGGCGGTTGCGGCGAGGAGGAATTCATCTCTGGCACCATTTGGACCTCGTAATCGCAGTCGATCCAGTTTGAGTATCCGTTTGAGATGCGCGAACAGCATCTCGACCTTTTTCCTCTGCCTTCGTGATGTCACGTAAGCATCGGTTTGGGCGATATCCCGCGCCATGTCGCGAGCGCCTTCATGCACGGACCGCATGATCTTGCGGGCGGGTGTATTCGGTGTGCAGCGCTGCCGGAATTCACATCCACTGCAGTCCTTCACGCGGGCTCGGTAACGAATGAAGCCATCCTTGTCGACACGGGAACGGGGTGTTGTGAAGTTCCGATTGGATGTGCGGAGCTGATGACCACCCGGGCAGGTATAAAAGTCATTCTCATGATCGAATGTGAAATCAGACCGTGCAAACGTCCCGTCGTTGCGGGCTGACTTGTCAAACACAGGAATGTGCGGTTCGATCCCTCTGTCCTCTACCAGCCATGCGAGGTTTGCGGCATCTCCATAGGCAGCATCTGCAGCCAGGCGTTCGGGCCATAAGCCAAAGGTCTGCTGTACCCGTTCAATCATGCGACGTTGTGCTGTAACTTCCGCCTGACGCACTGATGTGGTGGCCTCTACATCGACAATAACAGCATGCCTGAGATCGATCAGATAATTGGTGCTGTATGAAAAGAAAGCCTGATTGGGCGTGGCTGCAGAATACCGTGCCGCAGGATCTGTGGGAGATAGCCTTTTAGGGACAACAGGTGTCGATGCACCGAATGCGGCATCGTCAAGAACGGCAAGATATTCTTTTACGGCACGCCCTGTTGCATCAGGAGGAAGGCCTTCATCTCCTGGCACAGCCCGCTGTCGATTGGCATCCGCCCGGATCAAGCTGGCATCAACGGCAAAACCTTCCCCACCTATCAGGCCCGTCTCGATACAGCGACGGACGGTCATCTCGAACACTTCGCGCAGAAGGTTGCTCTCACGAAAACGGCCATGTCGGTTCTTTGAAAATGTGGAGTGATCAGGAACAGTCCCATCCAGACCCAACTGGCAGAACCACCGATAAGCGAGGTTCAGATGTACTTCTTCGCACAGACGCCGTTCGGAACGGATGCCCATGCAGTAGCCAATCAACAGCATCCTGATGAGGAGTTCCGGATCAATCGAGGGGCGTCCCATTGTGCTGTAAAACGGGCGAAGGTGTTCTCGAATTCCAGAGAGATCAATCAGCCGGTCAATGGATCGAAGCAGGTGATTGTCTGGTACATGCTGCTCCAGGCTGAACCCGTAAAACAGGGTTTCCTGAACCCCGGTTCGCTCACCCATTATCTGCCGACACTCCTTGACTGATGACGACTAAATTAGGAAGCCATGATTATTTCAAGAGCGACTTTTTCAACAGAATTGCCTACATATCGGACATACGGGCGGGTGGGACAGTTTCCTGAAAGCCGACATTGTCGGGCGAGCCGCTATTGATCGCGCCTGGGACTTTCCTGTCGTTCCGTACCAGCTCGACACAGGGCAGCTTACAGCGGGAGCGGTCATTCTGAGGGTAACGACGGCAGGACGGTTTGCCCCAGACGAATCGAGATAAGCCAATGGCACGCCCTCATCGTGCGCCGAATGCATCGGTCGAGCGGACAATGAAGAATGAGGCCGTCAATAAGGGAAGCAAGCTCCACACCAGCGCGACCGAACCGAACCCATCGAGGATGAGACCGCCCACTATGCCGCCGCCTGCAATCGCAAGGTTCCATACGGTCACGATCATCGATTGCGCGACATCGGCTCCGCTACGCGCAGCCTTGGCAGACGCCGTCTGAAACAAGGTCGCCACGCCGCCAAACGCGAGTCCCCAGACAGTTACGCCGCCATAGACCGCCATCGGCTCGGATCGGCCAAGGCCCAGGATCAGTACTGCCATGACGAACAGGATGATAGCGCCGAGAGTCAGAAGGCGCAGTCGGCGATCGATCAAGGCACCGATCACCCATATGCCTAGTAAGGCCGCAACCCCGAATGCCAGCAGCACGCGATCTGTCTGCGCGACCATGCCGGATTGAGCCAGGAAGGGCGCAATATAGGTGTAAAGAATATTGTGGGCGAGCACGAAAGCTAACGTCACCATCAGAATTGGGCGAATGCCGGGCATTGTCCAAACCTTTGTCAGCGATGTTCTCTTTTCGCGGTCTGCACCGGGGAAGTCGGGCACCTTCAAGCAGGTCCATCCGATCAACAGCAACGTCAATGCGCTCATGATGCCGAAGCTGATCCGCCAACCCACCCAGGTACCAAGAAACGTACCAGCCGGTACGCCAATCGATAGAGCGAGCGGGGTGCCAACCATGGCGACGGCGATCGCGCGTCCTTCTAGGTGCGGAGCGACCATACGGGAGGCATAGCCTGCGAGCAGCGCCCAGAGCAGTCCGGCCGATACCCCGGCCAGCAGGCGCGCAGCCACGATGATCGCATAAGAGGACGCGATTGCTGTGACGACATTGGCGACGGCGAAACCTGCGATTGCCGCGAGTAGCAAAGGGCGCCGCCGCATACGCTGGGTAGCACTTGTCAGCGGAATGGCTGCAACCAGCGAGCCGACCGCATAAACCGTCACCAACTGACCGGCCAATCCCTGTGAGATGTGCAGTCCGTCGCTGATCTGCGGAAGAAGGCCCGCGGGGAGCGTCTCGGTGAGGATAGTGAGGAAGCCCGCGGCTGCCAGCGCGAGCAGGCTGGCGAGAGGCAGTCGCTCTGCATCGGCCTCGGAAGCCTGTGATATTTGTTCAAACTGCATTAAAATCGTCCTGCAAATCGATGAAAAGCTTGGCAGGGCGAACATAAGCTCAATACAATTGCAGAAAAATAAGCTATAGTGCCAGATAGTCAGGACATTATTGTCCGTAATGTGAGGCTTGAATGATGGACCGGCTTGGCGCTCTCAACGCCTTTATGCGCGCCGCCGAGACCCGCAGCTTCGTTGCTACAGGCCGCGATCTCGGCATTTCCGCTTCTGCTGTGGGCAAGGCCATCGCGCGTCTGGAAGAGCGATTAGGCGTTCGGCTGTTCCATCGCAGCACCCGCAGCATGACTTTGACAGCCGAAGGCACAACCTTCCTCGATCATTGTCGGCGCATCTTCGACGAAGTCGATGCCGCCGAGGCGATGCTGTTCCAGGCTAGTAACACGCCCTCGGGGGTGCTCCGTGTAAGCCTGCCGATCGCCGGCATGCTTTTGATGCCAGTGATCGCTGCATTTATGAAAACATGGCCAGACATCCGAATGGACATCGATTTCACCGACCGGATGGTCGCGGTGATCGAGGAAGGTTTCGATGCGGTGATTCGAACCGGCGAGATCGCCGATACTCGCTTGATGAACCGCAAACTGGGCGTCTTTCGACACCGTATTGTCGCGTCGCCTGCCTATTTGGCACAGCACGGCACGCCGCTTACCCCTGAAGACCTGTTAGACCACGCCTGCCTGCATCACCGCTACATGAACAGTGGAAGGCTGGAGCCGTGGCCGCTGATGCGGAATGGGGTGGATCTGAAGCTCGATCTGCCGGAGACGGCAGTCGTCAGCACGATCGAACCGCTCCTCTATCTTGCTGAACAAGGTTTTGGCGTTGCCTGCCTTCCGCCATTCGCTGTTAACCAGCAAATCGAGGCCGGCACGCTGGTCGCGCTTCTAGATGATATGCTACGCGATGCGGGATCATTCAGGGTGTTGTGGCCGGCGAGCCGTTACCTGCCACCTAAGACTCGCTTGTTCGTTGATTTTCTAGCCGACCATCTGGCGCTGGGGTAGACTCACTGTTTAGTCCCAGGATTTGATAGGCTGGATTAATGATGAATCTTTCTGGCTCTGAAGTCCAGATTTGCGGACACCTTCATAAGGCGTGAAGCCACTCAGCGTCTTGAGTCTTCGCAGGTTGTAATGAAGTCATTGAGGCGTGTCCTCAACTGCTCAACTCCGCCGTTTCTACGGCCGATTTGGTTCCCTGAAAGCGGGCATCGGCATTAAGCATTTTTTGCTTCATTTGTATGTACAAATGTAATACATATATGCATACACAAAAGGAGAATTTGTATGTCTGCTGTCACATTTCGGGTCGATGAAACACTGAAGGCTGCTGCTGTTGAGAAGCTGTCCGCTCAAGGCATTTCACTTTCTGACGCGCTGCGCGATACTCTCACATATATTGCTGAAACGGGTTGCTCTCCGGTCAAGCGCACGCTTGTCACAAACGAGGATGTGCAGCTTATCGAGATTGTGCGCGAACGTCTCAAAAACCCTACTCAGAAGCATCGTATGACTTTCGCGGAGCTTAAGAGCCGTCATCGCGAATGAAAGAGTATTGTCTTGAGTTCGATGATAGGGCGCTCAAAGAATGGGATGCTCTTGACGGCAGTATCCGTAAGAAGTTTGAAAAGAAGCTGGAAAAGCTAATCTGGAACCCTCATTCTTCAGGAAATGAACTTCATCGTGACCTATCAGGGTTTTACAAGATCAAGCTTCTGAAAGATGGCTACCGCCTTGTTTATCAGGTCATCGACGAACGGATCATTATCTATGTAATCGCCGTTGGCCGGAGAGCTGACAATGAGGTTTATGAATTAGCGTCGAAGCGGACAGAGTGACTTTACTTTCTTGGTAGAAAGTCAGCTCCCGCCTACATGTCAGACAAACACACTGCCAACTGGTTTTCCACACAGCGGACATCATCTGTTCGAATCTGAACTGTCGAATGAGCGCAGAAGCAAAATAATAAATTTAGTGCCTTCGTGACGACGATGTAGCATGGCAGCTTCTTTGTGGCCGACATTGGAAAGCATAAATTTTCGACTTAAAATCGACCTAGCTGTCAGGTTGTGAGACGTCATTGGGACGGCGTATCGTGGGCTATTGCCGCTTACGCCCCCTGGTTTGACGTTGAACGCCGGAGTGATTGTTAATGCATCAGATCCATCCGCAAGCCCGCACCACACCTGTCGTCCGGGCCGAAATTGCACGCTCGATGGAAGGGACCGGGGTGTTGGCGCGACGCTTCGGCGTCAGCGACGAGACGGTGCGCAAATGGCGCAGGCGTGGAGCCGAGGGATGCACGGATCGAAGCAGTAAGCCCCGGTTGCTGGCCTGGAAAACGACCGAGGAAGAGCGCGCGATTGTCTGTCATCTTCGTCGCGCCACCGAATTCGGGCTCGATGACCTGACGTTCGTGCTGCGGCACTTCCTGCCTCACCTCAACAGAGATAGCGTCTGGCGTATTCTTAAGGACGCAGGGCTCAACCGACGGCCGACGAAGGAGAAAATTTGTCCCGTGCGCGGCGACGGCACATTCCGGGACTACGACCTGGGCTATGTCCATATCGACGTGAAGCATCTGCCGAAGCTGCAAACCAAAGATGGCGAGGCCCGTAAACGCTTCCTGTATGTCGCGATCGACCGCTGCTCACGTTTCGTGCATCTGGCCGTCTACGACGCCGAGAATGCTGCCAATGCCGTCGATTTTCTAAAGACCGTCAAAGCCGCCTTTCCTTTCCGGATCACGCATATCCTGACCGACCGAGGCTCGTGCTTCACTGCAGACGCCTTCGAGAAAGCCTGTCAGAATGTCGATCGTCGGCGAACCAGAGCGTATTCCCCTCAGACGAACGGTATGGTCGAGCGGTTCAACGGTCGCATCGCAACCGAGGTTCTGCCGATCAACGTCGCACACCACACGGATCTCGAAGTCCTGCTGCATGGATTCAATCACGCCTATAACCTGCGCCGACAGCGAGTTCTGGGCGGCCTTTCGCCTACCGCCAAAGTCGCCGAGCGCCTCAGGCAGAGACCACGTCTGCGTAATCGAAGCTATAAAACTATGACAGAAGTCAGTATCATGAACGACGTCGACCGTATCATGGTTTACGCCAATGACGTCTCACAACCTGACAGATCGGGTGTTTTGATTGATGGCTCCTGAGCCGGTTTTTTTTGCACTGCATTTTGAGCAGATTGAGAGTTATCATCCGCTAGATTGCTACGCTGCGGCGTTAATTCCCTCCAGAACGAAGAAGCGGCGTCGAACGGATGCCTGTTTTCCTATGATATAATTTGAAACCGGACCTTCTGTTTACCTCCCTGACGTGACAGTCAGAAACAGTTAGTTTTTCGCCTCAAATGAGAACCGGAAAAACACATAAATTCAAGATGCATTTGACTTCAGATTTTCGTGCAGTCGTCTTTTGAAAATGACAACCAGCGGTCGCGATGATCCCTGATAAACGCAAACCTCACGTCTTTTGGCTCGCGAAGAACTGCGTGGCTTTTTTTGATATTTCTCTCTCCTCCCGCAGAACACGGTTTTCCTGGTGAAGACGCTCATTCGACGCTTCAGATACTGTCAGGTCAGTCGACCGATACTGCGAAATCCAGTGGCTCAGCGTTGATTTGCCAATTCCCTGATCCGCCGTAACCCGTGTCCTTGACAAACTGCTGCTCAGCGCGATCCTGACCGCCTCGCGGCGAAACTCTTCTCTCTGCTTCAATGCCATGGTCTCATGCCTTTCCAGTTGAAAACTTTAAACGCTCAATCAACCGGCACAAAACCGTTACAAGTCCATCTTTGATCCCTCCAGGTCGTTTTCTCTTTCTGGTTTAAAAATTTCACTATTTTTTTTGTAAATTAAAAAATGCTTTATAACTATTTTTTTTGTATAAAAATTTTATTTTTACTGATATATCAAGTGATATCTTAACGAATCTGCATGAATGTACCCACTATGAATCTTCTTAATAAGCGCACAATTCTTGGCACATTCACTGCACTCACATGGTACACAAGCACGGATGTTTATGCAGAGCAGCTGAATTCGTTTGCAAAGCAAGGATACGAAGCACGCGAAAACGAAAATGTTATTGTGACCGGCACTCGAGAAACAGGAAAAAAAGCACGCGAGAGCCTTAATCCGATAGATGTTGTTTCAGGCAAAGAGTTACTCAAAACCGGGCAAACAAACCTGCGCGACGCATTGATGCAAATATTGCCTTCTGTGAATCGCCAGACACAGGGTACAACAGTAGGAGCATTAACAGATTCTATTAATTTACGCGGTCTTAGTCCCAATCAGACTCTTATTTTAGTTAACGGTAAACGACGCCACACAACGACAAATATTCAAACTGATGCGGGGCCTTTTCGTGGCGCCACGCCAACTGATATTGATCTCATTCCAGTTTCAATGATTGATCATATAGAAGTTCTGCGTGACGGGGCTTCTGCGCAGTATGGCTCTGATGCAGTAGCCGGTGTTGTTAATATCATCTTAAAAACGAGTGATCACGGTGGCACAATTTCAAACGAAGCCGGTGCTTATGGTGCGGGTGATGGTTTTACCAATAGCTTTAATATTGATCATGGATTTAGTCTGGGAAGTAAAGGCTGGATTCATGCGGGTTTAAGCTACTTACATCGTGATCGTACTAACAGAACTGCACCGGATATTCGTACCGGCACCAGAAATAGCCGCTGGATTGGCGACCCTGAAACTGATCGGATCTCAGCGGCAATTAATGGGGCTTATCAGATTACGCCCGGAATTGAGGCTTATGGTAATCTGACATATGCGCATCGTAACGCCAGTACATATCAGATTTATCGCCTGCCCAGTACGTTACCCTCTGTATATCCGAATGGGTTTTCTCCACTGCTTGGCATGACAGAAAATGACTATGCTGCAAGCCTTGGGATCAGAGGCCATAATTTACTGGGGTGGGACTGGGATGCCAGCAGCACATACGGTGGAGACCGAACGAATATTGGTATGTCGCATTCGGCGAATATCAACATCTACGCTTTAACGAATGCAACAGATACAAATTTCCATTTATCTGATTCCGCATCACAGCAGCTGACCAATAATTTCGATATTAAACGCTCTTTTAAACCGTCTTTCTGGACATTCCCTGTTCATGTAGCTCTGGGAGCAGAGCATAGATTTGAAACTTATTCATTGGGAAGAGGAAGTTACCAATCATACGCTGATGGTGGTTCTCAGGCTGTAGTTGGCGTGCAGCCAGAAAGTGCCGGAACACACTCTCGTGTTGTATATGGTGTATATGGTGATGTTTCCACTCGTTTATTGCCTAAATGGCAAATTGATATTGCAGGCCGTTTTGAACATTACACAGATTTCGGTAATACAGAGACGGGTAAAATTGCGACACGTTACGATTTTACAAAATGGTTTGCACTGCGTGGCACAATTAATAACTCTATTCGTGCTCCTACACTGGCAGAAGAATATCATACGTCAGCTACTGTTACGACTACCGGTGCAACTGGTCAATTGCCTCCCAGTTCTCCAGGAGCTCGATTGCTTGGAGCAACGCCATTAAAACCCGAACGTTCGATTAACTACACTCTTGGTTTTGTCTTACATCCTCGTCGTAACCTCGATATTTCGGTAGATGCGTATCAGATCGATATTCGTGATCGCATTCTCGATGGCGGTACTTATAGTGGGGCACAGGCTATTGCAGCGTATGAAGCTAATGGACGTACGCTGCCATCAAACGTTCAGCTATCGGGGGTTTCCGCGTCGTATCTTACCAATGGTGCCAGCACCCGCACGCGTGGTGTTGACATTACCGGACGATATAAGCTTGATCTCAGACAGAACGGTAACCTTACGCTTGATGCAGCTTTGAACCTTAATGAAACAAGTATTAAGAGCATTGGCACGAACTCTTTAGGCAGAAGCTTACTTAATGCTCAGCAAATCGCTTATCTTACAACGGCGTCTCCCAGAAATGTTCTTATTTTTGGCGGCACATGGAATGTAAGCCGCTGGAGTATTGATGTTCATGAAATGCGGTATGGTCATATTTTTGATCAGATGACGATACAGCAGGGTACGAATGCTTATTCCAGCAGCATTTTTCAGCCCTATAATCAGCATGCACGCTTTCTTACAAATCTTGCTGTGTCATACAGGGCGACTGACCGTCTGACATTAACTGTTGGTGCTAACAACCTGTTTAACACTTACCCTAATAAAGTGCCTTATGCAGCTTCTTATTACGGGCAGGTAAAGTACGACAGATATTCACAGCAAATCGGTATAAATGGCGGTTTTTATTATGCTAATGCCTCGTATCGTTTTTAAGGCGAGTTGCATAATTTGATCACGAGCAGCAGACGTTCGACACTTTTAAGTGGTTTTTTATCGGGGCTTTATGCTTTGCTTCCTAGGGTGAAACCGGTGGTAGCAAAGCCTTTTGACCGTAAAAAAACACTGGTTGTTGCTATTAATGCTGATCCTGTTGGTATTGACCCTGCTATGAACAGAGCAGAGCCAATAGGCAGTGAAATTATCATCAATATTTTTGATACACTGGTTGTTGCTTCATCAGATGATTCTACCCAGGTTGAAGGCCGTCTTGCTGCAAACTGGTCCATAAGCCCTGATGGCCTGCACTATAGTTTTACGCTTGTAAAAAACGTTTATTTTCATGACAATACGCCGGTTGATGCTCAATCGGTCAAATTTTCCATCGAGCGCACACGAAGGCTTAACCCTTTTGCAAAAAGTAGTTTTATAAAAATCCGGAATATTGAGGTTGTTGACCCTTTAACTGTTGATTTTTATCTCTCATCACCCGTTCCATTTTTTCTGTCTCTTCTGGGGCAGCCTCATGCCGCCATTGTTAGCCCTCAGGCAGTGCTGTCTCTGGGAGAAGATTTTTCTCGCTTCCCTGTTGGCAGCGGTTCTTTTCGTTTTCAGCGCTACAAACCCGAAGTGGGTTTAACACTTACGGGTAATCCTGCTTATTTTCGAGGTCGGCCTTCAATCGATCGGCTCGTTTATAGTATCATCACAGATGCTTCTACACGTCATATGGAGCTAGAGCGCGCAGAAATTGATATCTGCCAGCAAAATGCACAGTTATCTGCGCTTTCTATGGCAGATATACAGTCTTTTTCGAGTAATCCGGATATCAAAATCATTGAAAAATCCAGTCAGATTTTACGTCAGCTAGAGTTTAATAACCTTAGAACAGATGGTCCTGTATCCGACATTCGTGTAAGGAAAGCTATTACGCATGCTATAGATTATGATGGATTAGTTCATCATATTCTGGCTGGAACAGTTGATCGGGTTTATGGCCCCCTGCCGTCAGTGAGCTGGGCCTTTACGCATGAAGTCAGGTCATCTTCACCTGATTATAGTCCTGCCAAAGCCAGGGCATTATTGCATGAAGCCGGCTGGGTTTCTTATCAAAAAAAATTATCACTTATTACGTTTGAAGGATCATTCTGGGCTGCTGTGGCAACGTTTATTCAGAGTAATCTTGCCGCCGTAGGTATTGATGTCACAATTGAACAAATGGAATTTCCCAGCCTGAGAGCGCGTCATATTGCAGGCATGTTTGATATGGCCCTGGATGGACGAGAACCATGGTATAGTGACCCTGACGCACATATTACCATTGGCTATCTTTCAACACTAGCCAGGTCAGCTATGACCTTTCGTATGCCAGCTGACCGGCGCCTTGATAACCTTATTCGTGTAGCTCAGAGCGAACAGAAGGAAGATGTACGTAAATCTCTGTATGATCAGATTCAAAGAACCGTCCTTGATCGTGTGCCAGCAGCTTATCTTTTTACCAATAAAATAATCATTTTCCAGCGCCGTGAAGTTGAAGGACTTGTCGTCCGCACTACTCCACCATTGAATGAATACTGGAGTGTCGTTAAAAAGGATGGATCGCAATGATTCACTTTGCTGCCCGCAGATTTATGGAGACTATCCCTGTTTTAGTATTGGTTTTACTGACAGTTTTTGGTTTAACGCATTTTATACCTGGTAACCCGGCAACTATGTTGCTTGGGCCGGATGCAACTGAACAGCAAATTAATACTTTGCGGCATGAGCTCCACTTGGATGCACCGCTCTATTCTCAATTTTTTTCTTATGTACAGCTCTTGCTGCATGGCAATCTTGGACTGTCGTTGCGCACAGGCCGTCCGGTTGCTGAATCCCTTGCTCTTTATCTGCCCGCAACAGCTGAGTTAGCCTTAGTCTCACTCTTTTTTGCTGTGCTTATTGGTTTGCCTCTGGGTCTTATCGCAGCAACCAGACCAAAAGGTACTGCAAACTATATTTTGCAATTTTACTCCGTCTGTGGTGTTTCTGTTCCGGCCTTTTTGCTTGCATTTTTTTTACAAATTATCTTTTGCAGCTGGTTAAACTGGCTACCTGTAGCCGGACGGAGCAGCGCTTTTGCTCCGGATAATATGACGACTGGCTTTGCTTTGTTTAAAGCACTTGGGCATATTGACGGACCTGCGATCAGAGACCTTACTGCACATATTCTTCTTCCCTCACTTGTGCTTGGCACCTTTATCGCTGCGACACTGGCGCGTTTTTTGCGCAATACAATGAAAGAGGTTCTATCGTCAGATTATATTCTGACTGCACAGGCAAAAGGTCTGCGACGCTCGCAGATTATATTATCGCACGCACTTCCCAATGCTATCGGTCCAGCCATCATGGTTCTTGGTGTTCAGTTTGGTGATATGCTTGGTGGAGCAATACTGACCGAAACGGTGTTTTCATGGCCAGGTATTGGTCGTTATATGTTTGAATCCATTCGTGCCAGAGATTATGCTGCTATTCAAAGTACGACACTGGTATTTTCTCTTATTTTTATGGGTGTTTCGCTGCTGGCAGATTTCATCACTGCCATGATTGATCCACGTTTGCGTAACGGACGATCATCATGAAAGATTTTGTCTATCATATTAGTCACCATACCAGTGGTCGTATTGGTATGTTCCTTTTGGGAACAATAATCTTTTTTATCGCTTTTCCATTTTTGACGGGCACTCGCTGCCCTGACCAGATAGATCTTCGTGCTCTTTTACAATCGCCCACATGGTCTCACCCTCTGGGCACTGACCTTTTTGGTCGGGATATTCTCGCACGCCTGCTTTATGGTGGTCGTCGTACGCTACTTATTGGAATGAGTGTTCTCTCTATTGCTTTTGTTTCAGGTGTTATTATTGGTACGGTTGCTGGTTTTAAAGGTGGTTGGGTGGATAGCGTCGCGATGCGTGTTATTGATGCTATCCTGAGTTTTCCTGCTCTCGTTCTGGCTATTGCACTTTCAGCAGCTATGGGAGCGGGTCTTTTTAGCGCTACACTCGCTATCTCTGTTACCATGACACCACAATTTACCCGTCTAGCCCGTAATCAGGCCCAGCGCTTATCCACCATGCTCTATGTTGATGCCGCCCGTGTGCTTGGCGTACCTGATCATATTATTATGTTCAAACATATTATGCGTAACGGACTTGTGCCCCTGCTTACTCTTGCACCGCTTTCTGTCGGTACAGCTATTTTGCAGGTTGCAAGCCTCGGTTTTCTGGGGCTGGGTGCGCAACCACCTGCGGCTGAATGGGGAGCAGATATTGCCATGAATCTTGATTATGTGCGCGTCGCCCCCTGGACAGTTTTTAGCATGGGGGGGGCCATAGTCCTTACTGTACTGGCTTTTAATTTACTGGCTGATGCAACCTCTTCTTACTTCACACCAGAGCAAAGAATTTCACGAGAGGTTAATAAGCTGTGGTAAACTCTGAATTGCGTATTACTCAGGAAAAAGTCGATTTTTTTCCACCAGATCGTGTGACCGATGACCGTAGTATTTTGACACTTAAATCTCTTGTGCTGGAACCTTTATGCACCTGGATTGATGGTGTTATCAGCCCAGGTCTTTTTAGTCATTGGGAGACCAATGCAACCGGATTGATATGGCACTTTTATCTGCGTAATCATGCAACGTTTCATGATGGTAGCCTTTGCGTTGCATCAGATATTGTCAATTTCTTGCATGCAATCTGTCAGTCAGTCGATACCTTTGGTATGCCCTGGTCTTATGCGCGTTACTTTAAAGAGGTTGTTTTTCAAGCAATTTCTTCGACATGTCTGCGTGTTGAAACACTCAGACCTATGGGAGACCTGCCTGAAATATTCAGTGAGTTTTATCCCTCACGCACAGATGTATCAGGCCATGCGATTATTGGAACAGGGCCATATAAGGTTGTAGACTTTACACCAGGTTTACAGGTTACGCTGCGGGCAGTTTCAGATCCGTCACAGCATCTTTATTTCAGGGCAGATAAACACGCGTCGGACAGGATGAACCTGCTACGCCGTGGAGAGGCTGATGTGGCCTGTCAACTTGATGCACTTTCTCCCTTACCGGAACAGAATTCTTCCTTCAGATGGTTGAGAGCCACGCATTGTCTTTCTGTTATGGCTTATCTGAATTGTACATCGGGGCTGTTTGCAGATGCCAGAGCGAGGCAGGCTGTTAACCTGGCCGTTGATCGGACAGTAATTTGTGAGCAGATTTATAAAGGGATGGCTATTCCTGCGAGCACAATTGTTAGCCCGTTTCATATTGGTTTTAATCATACGCCTTTTTCTTATGATCCTGAAAAAGCACGTCGTCTTTTTAGAGAAACAGGTCGTAATCTTTCAGTTACTCTTCGTACACCAGAGTTTATGCCAGAACATGCACCAGAGATTAGTGCTTTTATTAAAGCTGCTCTGGAGGCTGCAGGGGTCACTGTTAACATAGATATTGTTAAAGATCGGCCAGATTATGCCCGTCAGATTGGTCGTAAAGAAATGGGAGATATCGCTCTTTTTGATTCATCTCCTCATAGCACATTTCGTGTGATTAATGATAAAATAAGCTGCCTGACACGTGGTATATGGTGGCAGGGATATGAAAATCTATCTCTGGAACATGATATTGCTGCGGCTAATACTAGCCTTTCCGTGACTGACAGAGTCACTGGATATTCAAAATGTCTCACAGCTTTACAGGATGATCCTCCCTGGCTGTACCTGGTCCATCCGGACAGTCTCTGTGCAACGGCTCCTGATGTTCACGGCATCTCCATAAATCACAAAGGTTTTCTTGATTTTGATAAAGGATTAATAAAATGAACTTTGATTCAACAATAACATTTTTTTATTATAATAATATTAATTATGTTATCTCATTTTATGAAGAAATTCTTGGTTTTGAACTTGTGCTTGATCAGGGTCTTGCTCGTATTTATCGTGTTGGAAAAGAAAGTTACTTTGGCATTGTCGACGGTAATAAAGGCCACCTTAAACATCAGACGCATAGCGCCGTTCTTTTAACTATCCTGACTGAATCAGTGGAGGAGTGGCATCAGGACTTACAAGAAAAAGGTGTTAAAAATCTTTCACCGATTCAGAAAGGTCGTTTTTGTGAACATTTCTTTTTTGAAGACCCGGCCGGCTACGCCATAGAAATTCAACGCTTTCATCAACCTGAGGTTGCTGAACTTTTCAAGAGATTTGCGTAATGTCTCAGGTGCTACATCATCATGCAACAGCTCTGCTGCGGGATTACAGCGACCGTCCTTTGTTGTGGGGAATAGACGGTACACCGCAGCATAATATTGCATCGGGTTATATTCCGCTTCTGACATCTTATACAAAAGAAGATAGTGAAGCCAAAGGGTTACGTAAAATTTCTGACCCTAAAGCGCCCAGACCACCAGTGTATTTCTCTGCTCTGGAGATGGTTCAGGCTCACCAGAGTTGCTTGTTTTTAAGTGAAAGTGGCGGAGGAAAAACAAGTTTCGCTCTTGATCTTGCTTTGAACCTTGCTGGAGCACAACTCGGACACACAGACTATAACCTTGAAAATTTTACGCGCCTTATTCCACGTAATGATGAAGGTTTTTTTCTTGAAGAATGCTGGAATATTCCGGTTTTATGGCCAGTTTATAAGCCGGTAGAAGAACATAGCAACTGGGAAAAATTTTATACCCATCTCCAGCATTTGCTTAACGAGGAGCATTACTTACTTATAGTTGATGGTCTGGAGAACTTTGTTGAACCAGATATTGCTCTGCATCATCTGGAAAAGCTACAGCAATCAAAACTAGGAATGCGCCTGGTTATTCTGGCAAATAGTTTTTTGTGTGAGGGGGTTATGATACCACCTGCAATCACAAAATTTTTCTTTATGGGTATGAATGTAACACAGCAACGACAAATATGGCCTGACAGCCCTGTGAACAAAAATGACGAATTACGTCATAATCTAATCATAGCAGCAAAACTGGCCGCCGAAAAAACAAAAAAAGATAAGGCGCCTCTTGCTGTTGCCAATGCATGGATCGAAACACTTTCTACATTGTGCAGGCGCGATATCTTGCAGGCTACGGCAGTAAAATACTGGTGTGGCTGTTCTGAGGCTCTTAATGCTTTACCTCAGACACTTCAGAGGTTTTTTAAATCTGACTTTGCCAGAACTACACTCTTTCCTGTTTTTGGAGCCTATGCCTTACTTGATATAGCAGAAGATGAAAGACTGAAATTACTGGCTTCTGATCTGGCTTTGTGGCGTTTATCTGTTCCGTTTTTTATAGAACTGATGGAAAAAAAACAGCAGGATATTAATGCATTTTCATATGGTTTGCTTAACCTGAATGACTCTGCAGCTTTCGGTTTGCTGTATGGCGGTAATATTATAAAAACGTGTAAAATTAATGACCCTGATATGAGGGATTTCTGTAAACAATCGCTTTTGAATTTTTTACGACAAGATAAAGCTGTAATCGCTGTAAAAAATAAGGTAGCTCGTCTTCTGGCAGAGCTTGGTGACCCTAGAAAGTTTGATGATCTTATTGATATTCCGGCAGGTGTCACGGTTATTGGCTCTGATACGAACCCGAATTCATCACCGGTTCATAGCGTATTTGTTAAAGCATTTAAAATTGCCCGCTTTCCAGTAACCAACGGACAGTATCAGCATTTTGCAAAAAAATGCGATCAGGAATGGTTATCTCCTGAGGCCTTACAACCTGAGCGTCTCAATGCACCAGCGACTGATGTTACCTGGTATGATGCACAAGCATATTGTACCTGGCTGACACAAATATGGCGCAGTGAGGGGCGTATTTCAGAAACAGAAACAGTGCGCCTGCCAACTGAACCTGAGTGGGAGAGAGCTGCACGAGGACCTCAACCCAATTATGTCGGAAGCGTTTGTTATCCATGGGGTGAAAACTGGCAATCAGGTTTGTGTAACTCAGCTGAACTTGGACTTAATATGCCTGTAGCGACAGGACTATCTGAGGCTGGCCGGTCTATTTTTGGCGTTGAGGATATGTCTGGACAGATATGGGAGTGGACCAGCACTTTGTGGGGAGAAGACATGTTACATCCATTTTATGCTTACCCTTACAAGGATGATGGACGAGAGAATTTAAATGCAGACGCAACTATTCGTCGTGTTTTACGAGGAGGATGTTTTTCCAGTCCGGCTATAAAAGCCAACTGCAGTTACCGAGGGAGCCTTGAACCAAATGGTTTCTGGCGAGGAAACGGGTTCAGAATAGCTGTTTCATAAAATATTTCTCTTTGTGAAATCAGAAATAAATAAAATTTATAATATTGTGGAAATTAAATTACTATGAGTGAAAATATATCTATGACCGATAAGGCTTATTTTTATATAAGAAACGAAATTATAAAATGCAGACTTCCGCCTGATAGTGAAATATCTGAACATGATCTGTCAAAAATTTTAAATATGAGTAAAACTCCTGTTAGAGATGCTTTGGCGAGGCTGGCAATGGAGGGTTTTGTTGAAACTATTCCCCGGCGTGGCTCCCGTATAAAGCCTGTAACCGTTAAAAATATTAATGATCTTTTTGTTGTCAGATGCTCACTTGAGAGTACGGCCGCATCTCTTGCGGCAACACATATCACAGATTTACAGCTTGATGAGCTGGATAGACTGGCAAGGGCTTCTTATACAAAGCATGAAGAAGCTAGCATTGATTATTTTGTTGATGCCAACAAGAAATTTCATATTGCTGTTGCACAGGCTTCAGGAAATTCACGTCTTGTTACCCTGATTGCCGCACTTTTAGAAGAAAGTGCTCGATTTTTCTATATCGGTGCTCGTTTGCGCGACGTCACCGATCTGAATATGGAAACTAATCAGGAGCATAGCGAAATAATGCAGATTTTGCGGCGTCATAATCCTGACGCAGCAAAGGCTGTCACTTTGAAGCATGCCGAAAGCACCAGAAAAGGTCTGATTCAGGCTATTATAAATTCTGGCAACCTTTCTGTTTCATTATAATTTCTTTTTATCAAGGTCGATGTCTTATGTCTCTCACTTATCGTGATACGGTTCTTATTACGGCTCCGGCTCTTAATAATCTTTTAAAAACGCAGCACTCTGTCTCTATACTGGCTGTTCGCTCAGATGATAGCATTTGCCCACGTCCATATGAGACGGCTCCACGCATTCCTGGCGCTCAGGAAACTAGTCTGGCTAAAGATTTTTCTGCGCCGTCGCATCCTCAGAATGGCTCTCGTCCGTTACCCGACCTTGCAGAGTTGCAAAAAACAGTAAGACAGCTCGGTCTGACACGTGAGTGTACGATTATTGTTTATGATCATGATGGAAATTTGCAGGCTGCACGGGCATGGTGGGTCTTACGATGGGCTGGGTTTAGTAACGTTTTTATGCTTGATGGTGGCTTTCAGGCATGGTTTGAGCAGGGTTTTCCGGTGACATATGATCGACCACAACCACCAGAGCATAGTGACGAAACCATACTCACAGGTCAGATGCCTGTAATGAGTGCAGAGAGTGCAGCTGACCTCGTCCGTACCGGTGTATTGCTGGATTCTCGTATTAACGTAAATTATAAAGGAGGGGTTACCCCACCGGGAGCACCGCGTCGGGGGCATATCCCTGGAGCACATAATAGACCCGCTCCTGATAATCTGGCAGAAAGCGGCGCTTTTTTAGAAACTGAAGCCTTACGCGCTCTTTATGCTGCTCATGGTGTTGATGGCACACAATCCGTCGGTGTTTACTGTGGTGCCGGTGTCTCTGCTGCACATAATGTTGCTGTTCTTATGATACTTGGCATCGAAGCTCCCATGTATCCCGGGTCGTGGTCTGCGTGGATATCTGATCCGGAAAGGCCTGTTGCTACAGGCAATGAGCCGGGTTGAAATATTAATCTACATATTCAGGTAATACTGGCTACAGAAAGTAATAATTAACATGATTTTTGATTTCGACGTTCCTGTTACTCGCTATGATACGGGCAGTAATAAATGGAGCCGCTATTCACGTGATGTGTTGCCTCTATGGGTTGCTGATATGGATTTTCAGGTTGCGCCGGTTATCACTGAAGCCTTACGTAACCGCTTAGAACATCAGGTGTTTGGTTATGCCGCAGCGCAGGAAAGTTTGCGGCAGCAAATTGTAAACACCATGCAGGAACGGTACAACTGGCGCATCATACCTGCTGACATTGTGATGCTACCAGGTGTCGAGCCTGGCTTTAATATGGCCTTAAAGGCTTTTTTGAAACCGGGTGATTCTGTTGCTGTTCAAACACCGGTCTATCGGCCTATTTTGCGTGCTCCGTCTTTCTGGCAGCTACAACGGCGAGATATCTGGCTTAACCCGGATGAAGACGGCTCATGGCCTTTAGAGGACATTACATGGAAAGAGCAGTTAAAACATAGCCAGGCGCTACTGCTATGTAACCCTCATAATCCAACAGGTAAGGTATATTCGCGAGCAGAACTTGAAAAAATTGCGCATATCTGCGACCAGCATGACACTCTGATTATCTCAGATGAAATTCATTGTGACCTTGTGTATGATAAGAAAAAGCACGTACCGATAGCTAGTCTGTCACCTGAAATCAGTCAGCGTTGTATTACACTGATGGCTGCCAGTAAATCGTATAACATAGCTGGTCTTAAAACGGCTTTTGCCATTATTACCGACCCAGAAAAACGTGCACAATTTGAAAATAGTCGCCTAGGTATGGTCGACAGTGTCAATATTTTTGGTCTTATTGCTACTGAAGCTGCTTATCGTGGCGGAGATGAATGGCTAAGTGCTCTGAAGACATATTTACAGGGTAACCGTGACTTTCTGGTTGAGCGTATTCGCAAAGAATTGCCTGAGGTAACACTTCATACTCCCCAGTCTACCTTTTTGGCCTGGCTGGACTGCTCTCAACTTAACCTTGAAACATTACCCGCAGATCATTTTTTAAATGTTGCGAAAGTGGCGTTGAGTAATGGAAATGAGTTCCATGAAACCGCTACGAAAAATTTTGTTCGTTTAAATTTTGGCTGTACCCGTTCTGTCCTGTCTCAGGCACTTGATCGCATGATAGACAGTGTACGTGCCCTTTCATGAGTAGAACACCTCATAACCCTGCTGTACTTCGTGTTTCAGATCTGACCATCATCAGTAAAAAGAATGGTGTAACCATAATTGACAATTTGTCTTTACAGGTAAGGCGTGGAGAAATTGTCTCCCTCCTTGGTGAGTCAGGGAGTGGTAAGAGTGTGACATCACTCGCGATTATGGGACTGACACAGGGAATGACGATTAATGGCTCAATTACCTTAGAAGAGCAGGAAATCACGCAATTTTCTGAAAAAGAAATGAGAAATCTGCGTGGTGCACGTATTGCTATGATTTTTCAAAACCCAATGTCATCTCTCAATCCAGTTAAAACGGTAGGGAAACAGATATCAGAAGTTCTGCGGCGCCATATATCTATGTCATCATCAAAGGCACAGAAACAAGCCATTAGCATCATGCAAGATGTAGGTCTTCATGACCCTGAGCGTTGTTATCATGCTTATGCGCACCAGCTTTCTGGCGGGATGTGTCAGAGAATTATGATTGCGATGGCGATAGCATGCCGTCCTGCCCTGCTTGTTGCGGATGAACCAACGACAGCGTTAGATATGACGGTGCAGCGGCAGATTATGGATGTTCTGACTTCTCTCACGTCTCGTTATGGTATGAGTGTTTTATTTATTACTCATGACCTGCATCTGGCGCAGTATTATTCAGATCGTACAAACATTATGTATGCTGGCCAGATTGTTGAGGAAGGGGCGACTGATATAATTTTTTCTAGACCGGCGCACCCTTACACACAAGCTTTAATTGCTTGTAACCCAGATAGTGACAGTGCTCACACCCGTTTTAATAGTATCCCTGGGCATGTGCCCGATCTGCGAGAGCTTCCTACTGGTTGCTATTTTTCTCCTAGATGTTCGTCTGTCAAACCTGACTGCACTGTAGCTTCTGTTTCTATGGTTAGTCTTGAGCGAGGCGGACAGGTGCGCTGCAACCATCCTCTGACAAAGAAGAACTAATGTCTCTCCTGCACTTCGAAAATATTAATAAATCATATAAAAATAAATCATTATCACTATTTAACGCTAATCCTGTTCAGATTTTACATAATATAAATTTTTCCGTTAATCCGGGAGAAATCGTGGGGGTCATCGGGGAGTCAGGGAGTGGAAAATCGACTATTGGCCGTTTGGCTGTAAGGTTAAGTAAACCAGATAGTGGTCGTATTTTTTTTGAAAATACTGACCTAAGTAACTTATCTGACAAAGCATTTCAGCCTTACCGTAAAAAAATTCAAATTATTTTGCAGGATCCTCACAATTCTCTTAATCCATCTCTCACCATTGGTGCTTCTATTGAAGAAGCTTTGATAACCCAACATCAAGAGCTGAGCAGAGCAGAACGGCAAAATCAAATTTGTGCTCTTCTTACACAATGTGGGTTAAGCCCTCTCATGGCTGGTAGAAGACCTGGCGAACTTTCAGGTGGACAAAAACAACGTGTTGGTATTGCACGTGCTCTGGCAGTTAATCCATCTTTGATTGTCGCGGATGAAATAGTTGCTGCTTTAGATGTTTCTGTACAAGCTCGTATTCTTAATCTTATGTTTGACTTGAGAGATCAATTCAATATATCCTATTTATTTATTTCTCACGATCTTTCTGTTGTACGTAGAATATGTGACCGAGTAATTGTTCTATATAGAGGAAGAATAGTAGAAAGTGGTTTTTCTAAAGATGTATTCACTAACCCTTGTCACGAATATACGAGAAAACTTCTATCTTTTAGATAATATTTGGAGAGATCAAAGAACCGCAGGCTCAGGACTCATTCTTTAAGATAGAAGATAAAGCTGGAGGGATCGAAAAACCTTTAACTGACTGTTCTTGGTCCTGATTTCAGGTTTTTGCCATGTTGATTTCTGGTTTCTTATCCTGATTTTCGCTCTGCGTTTTGAGCAGAGCGAGGGTTTCGTGCTCTGGGTTGCTACGCGGTGGCGTTTATCCGCTCCAGGAAGAGAAAGCGGCGCATATTATAGACGATATTGGCGAGCCCGATCCTCATGGTGGCCCGGGTAATACCGACAGTTCGGACGAACAGCCCTGTCTGTGACTTCTGGTCAGCAAAGACGTGCTCGACGCGGGATCGGATCACCGACTTCCCTGCATTAGATCGCTGGATATGCCGGGGCATAGGCTTGAGATGCGGCTTCTTCCTGTGAACCTTTGAGACAAAGCCCTGCTTTTCCATGAAGTCTTCATTGGCTTTGGAGCGATAAGCAGTGTCTGCCCAGACGCCTGAGGCCGTATTGGTTTCATCCAGCAGCCCCTCTCTCAATCGCGCGCCATCACTGGCGGCGGCGTCCGTCGTCTTCCATTTCCGGATGAACCGGTATTTCCGGTCGATGGAAACATGCGATTTATAGCCAAAGAATGGGATGGCGAGATCATTGGATGGCATGGTTCCATCGTCCTGCCGTTTTGCCTTCGTGAACTTCAGCGTCCATCGTGCATGCCTGTCCTTGTGCGACAGTTTGGATGGCTTGTCCTGCCAGTCTTCAGGAATAAGCCCTGCTCGCAGATCCGCTTTCTCTGCGTTTGTATTGCGCTGCTTCGGAGCCGCTACGAGCGTGGCATCCAGGATCTGACCTGACATCGGCAGATAACCAGCGCTGCGCAGGGTCGCATCAAAGCGCTCAAACAGTCTTTCAATGGCCCCCGCCTGTGTCAGGCGTTCACAAAACAGCCAGACCGTTTTGGCATCAGGAACACGATCTGAAAGCCCCAGCCCAGGGAAACGCATAAAGGAGAGGCGATCGTTGATGAGATACTCCGTCCGCTCATCAGACAAATTGTTGAGCGTCTGGATCACCAGGATCTTGAACATCAGCACCGGATCAAATGTCGGTCGTCCGCCTTTACTCCCGTCTGCATAGGCCAAAGCCTGCCCCAGATCAGGGCGGAACACCTGACGTGCCCCCCGAAAATGTAACCATTTAAAAGTAGAGTCCGATCGAGAAGGATACGGACGAATGAAGCGCAGTCGTTTTACGGAAGAGCAGATCATAGGGATCCTGAAGGAACAGGAGGCTGGGCTGAAGGTTTCTGATCTTTGCCGCAAACACGGGATCAGTGATGCGACGTTTTACAAATGGAAGACCCGCTATGGTGGTCTTAAAATATCCGAGGCCAAACGGCTGAAGGCGCTGGAAGATGAAAACATCCGCCTGAAACGTCTTCTGGCGGATGCCATGCTGGATAATGCGGCCCTAAAGGAAATCGTTGGAAAAAAGTGGTGACGCCTGTCGCGAAACGGCAGGCGGTCCGACACATACGGGAGGCTCTGGCCCTGAGTGAACGCCGTGCCTGTGCGCTTGCTGGTGTTGCCAGGCGTGTCGCGCGGTATGTTTCTACCGGAGCGGACGATGCTGCTCTGCGCCAGCGCCTGCGGGAACTGGCGGACCAACGACGCCGCTTTGGCTATCGCCGCCTGGGGTATCTTCTGGCGCGGGAAGGCTTCAGTCCCAATCACAAGAAGCTGTTCCGCCTTTACCAGGAGGAAGGTCTGAAAGTCCGTCATCGGGGCGGTCGAAAGAGGGCACTGGGAACGCGCTCTCCCATGACCATCCCCCAGGAACCCGGACAGCGCTGGAGCCTGGATTTTGTCTCGGATGCCCTGATCTGTGGCCGCCGGTTCCGCATTCTGGCTGTTATCGACGATTTCAGTCGCAAGAACCTGGCACTGGTTGCCGACACATCCCTGTCAGGCGGACGTGTGGCGTGGGAACTGACGGTGCTGGTGGAGCGATATGGCAAACCTCTCATGATTGTCAGCGACAACGGGACGGAATTCACATCCCATGCCATCCTGAAATGGGCCGATGAGATGAAGATCGAATGGCATTATATCGCCCCGGGGAAACCGCAGCAGAACGGCTTTGTCGAGAGTTTCAACGGCCGATTAAGGGATGAATGCCTCAACGAAACGCTGTTCACCTCCCTCAGCCATGCGCGACATGTTCTGGCTGACTGGCGGGAAGACTACAATACGGTGCGTCCCCATTCCCAACTGGATGGCAGGACACCGGATCAGATCGCCAGACAAGGGTCTCGGGGGCATGCCCCCGAGACCCTTGTCATCCAATCAACCCCAAGCCATAAAAAACGAGAACTCTCCTTTTGAGTGGATACAAAAAAGGGGGCACGTCACACCTCAAAATCCACAGTCCGGGAAAACGCTTCGAGCTGATCGCCAAGCCCGCTCAACCGGGAAAGCCGCTCTTCAACGTCAAAAAATCCCGCCTGCTTCATCTTCCATTCCCTCAATCAATACAGGAGGAATGGAATCACACAGGAACCCTTAAAACCAGAGGGTTTTTCGAACCCTCCAGGTGATTTCTCTGGTCATAGCCTGCGCCAAGGTATCATTAACACGAGCGCAGCAGATGGGTATGATCTCCCTGAGCTAAAACGTTTCTCATGACACAGCAGCTGGCCTCTGGCCGAAGGCTATATTGACGAGGCGAGTATCAAAACACGCAACCCATGGAAAACTAGATTCTGAAATTTTAGATTCTAGGCTATACTTTCAAAATTTCCAGAGCTTCATTGACTCAGGTTCCGCTGCAAGCCTTAAAAAAACTTCTGATGTCAGAAGTTTTTTTCAAATCGGAGCACAACCCAAACCAGCAGTTTTATACCAATGATTTATTTTCCTTATTTTATCTCCCTGAACACGTTTTTTTAGGGACGCCATTTATTTACTTGACATGGCGGCTTCCAGCATATCAACATCAACCATCATCAATGATGTTGATGCGGTTGATTATCCGCACTTCACTGAGAGATTAACTTTATGAATGCACAAAAGTTTCGGACGCATCGCCTAACTTTGCGATTGAGCCAAGGGGAAATCAAAGACGAACTAAATCGTCGCCTTGGTCGAAGTTACGATAAGCCCAAAATTAGTCGATGGGAAAATGAGAAAGAGCCAATTCCTGATGACGTTTCGGAAATCTTGGAAAAAATGATTTCGACGCGCAAGCAAAGCGCAAGAGTGCTTGTTCTTGCAAATCAAAAAGGCGGCGTTGGGAAAACCACTTCGTCACTAAATCTTGCTTACGGCCTGGCGTCCATTGGTTGTCGTGTACTGTTGATTGATATGGATCCTCAAGCAACGGCTACAGCGGGTATTTTAGCCACATTCAATGCTGATCTATACAATCAGGGAAAGACAATCGCTCACGTCATTCTGCACGACAAACCCCTTGAGCAAGTTATCATCAAGGCAGGTAACCTCCCAGACGGCCGAAAACTAGATTTTGATTTTGTTTCAAGCCACATTGATCTAGCAGAAACTGATGGCAGACGTGAACCTGGGTACGACGCAGCTCTAAGAGAGGCTCTTGAGCCAATTCAAAACAATTATGATTGGATCGTAGTCGATGCCCCACCCAATTTAGGCATGCTGACATGGATGAGTTTGGCCGCCGCCGACGAGGTTATTGTTCCTGTGAGAACTGAGCCATACGATACAATGGGAGTTGGGTTAATCATCGGAACTATTGGAAAAATTCAACGTAGATTGAATCCTAGCTTACATTTATCCGGGGTGTTACCAACACAATATAATTCCCGGAAATCCGTAGATCGAGAAGTCTTACTTCACCTTTGCAATATGCTGAAAGATCGTGCTCCTGTTCTGGGTGCAGTTCCTTCAAGTGCTGCTTACGGCCATGCAGCACGCGCTGCTCGTATAGCATTAGAAGCATCTCCATCTTCACCAGCAACAACTCCGTATCTTCGTTTAGCTCAAGCATTAAATGCTCGCTCAGAACTCCCCTTGACGGCTGTTGAAAAACTTGAGGTGAGCGTTCGATGACATCTAAAGGAAGAGTGAAAAAGCCATCGCCTTTATTGGGGATTGCAGCAGGGCTTGTTGAAGATGCCGGAATCGATTTTGTTAGTGGAAATTCGAAATTTCATCATTCTTTCGAAGTTTCCTTAGAGCAAATAGAAGCTGATCCAGGTCAACCTCGCAAAGCTTTTGACGAGGATGCTCTGTTACAGTTATCGAACACCATGGAATCCGACGGGCAATTGCAGCCTATCTTGTTACGAAAGAAAGATAGGCCCGGATCGATAAAAAAATGGATTATTGTCGCAGGAGAACGCCGCTGGAGAGCAGCACAATTAGCCAAATGGAAAACTATTTTAGCGATCGAGTATAATGGAGATCCTGAAGTTGCAGCTCTTGTTGAAAATCTACAACGCGTTGACCTTAATCCAAAGGAACGAGCAATCGGGATTGAAAAATTAATCACACAAAAAGGATGGACACAAATTGAAGCAGCGGAAGCTTTAGGAAAAAGTGCTGTCGAAATAAGTGCAATTTTGAAGATATTGACTTTGCCAGATAAAATTGTTGATGATCTGGTTAAAAATCATTCTGTCACACAAAATGCTTTAGTAGAGCTTTCGCGTATTGCAGACCCAGCTACCCGCGATGAGTTGGTCAATGAAGCGCGCCAGGGTAAACTAACTGTTAAAGCTATTCGAGAGCGGAGAGATCCGTCTTCGGGTTCAAGCAAAGTAAACTTTAACTTCGTGTCAAAGCTCGCACGCCAAATTGGTAATATGCGCGAGCACCGTATTCCAATTTCCGACGAGCATCAGTCGCATTTGCGAGCATTGCGTGATGAAATTGACAGCCTTATCGCTGCGAGTGAAAAAGACTGATATGTTGAAGCCAAATCAGGCATAGTAAATCACTAAGAAAATGATTCGAATCCATCAGATTCGCGATAATGTTTCGGAAGGCTGAACAATGGCTAATACAGAGTCCGATCTGTTTGTCGACTCCTTAGTCGGTGTCCCGCTCAAAGATGATAGAGCTTTGATGGAATTTCCGTTTTTTAGTATCCAAAAGCAGCCTAGGATGCTGCCTTTAGTATACGAAGACGATAAAACTCATATTAGTATCGAACCAGGTCCAAAGGGACTAGCTACAATATGGGATAAAGATATCCTTCTCTATGTTATATCTATCCTGAACGGGCGTTTGGAGCGTGGATTACCAGTCACTCATACGGTCCGTTTTGCAGCCCACGATTTACTCCGTATCACTGGAAGGGGCACAGGAAAACGTAGTTATGAACTACTCTTGGACGCCTTGTTTAGATTGAGATCAACAACAATTGTTACCTCTATCGAGTCAGGTGACGAGAGAGAAAGGCGTGGTTTCGGCTGGATCGAAACTTGGCGTGTAGTCGAACGCAAGACGACAACGGGCCGTAAAATTATGGCTGCCATTGAAATTACCCTGAATGATTGGATGTTTCGCGCCTTAATAAAAGAAAGGCGTATTCTGACAATTAACCCTCTATATTTTGACCTTGAGGGTGGGTTAGAACGTCGGATTTATGAGCTAGGACGAAAGCATCTCGGCAGACAGAAACAGTGGAAGATAAGCCTCGATAAACTCGCAAAAAAAATTGGAACATCTCGTGATCTTCGTTATTTCAGACGCGATCTAAACAAAATCATCCTAGAAAATGCTATTCCAGACTATCTCCTGTCGCTGGAAATCCCTATTAAGGGTACGAAATCTATCGTTGTCTTTGAACAGAAAGAGGCGGTTGACAAGACAACGGAAGACTAATCTGTGCGCGATATTCCGAACTTCAGCCGCACCACCTGGGGCCCAGGTGTTTGGTCTTGGAGTTTGATGGTGTGATATTTTCACGAGAGTGGAAGGAAACATTATGGGACAGATACGTCATGGGAGCGCCACGACCACGCACGCCGTGCGAACAGCAATACAGCGATCGCAGACTTCGCTCGCGGCGCTGAGCAGGGAGTTCGGGATCAACCCGAAAACAGTTGCAAAATGGCGGAAGCGTCAAACAGTTGAGGATCAGAAGACAGGCCCCAAAGAGCTGCGCTCAACGGTTCTGTTCGAGACGGACGAAGCGATGATCGTGGCCTTTCGTCGGCACACCTTATTGCCTCTGGATGATTGCCTTTACGCATTGCAGGCCAGCATTCCTCATCTGACATGCTCGGCCCTGCATCGCTGCCTTCAGCGTCACGAGATCTCACGACTGCCGGACATAGAGGGAAGAAAACCCAAACGTCAGTAATTCAAACGTTACCCAATCATCCCTGGACCAATGTTCAGGCTGAACGGATGAACCGGACAATCAAAGAGGCAACCGTCAAACGCTTCCATTACAACAGCCATGAGTAGCTAAGGACACACCTCAATGACTTCATGGTAGCTTATAGTTTTGGGCGAAGGCTCAAAACTCTGAGTGGCCTCACACCTTACGAATATGTCTGCAAAATATGGACATCAGAGCCAGGAAGATTCATTATCAATCCAACGCATCAAACTCCGGGGCCAAATACCTAATCTGCGTATCCCAGCAGAAAAATGTGCGCGATGTTCCGAATGTCCGAGAATGCCATCCACTTCTGACGTCAGAACTTGCAGTCCATTTGTGCGCGATGTTCCGAACTTTGGCCGTGCCATCTGGGGCCTAATCTGCGTATCCCAGCAGAAAAATGTGCGCGATGTTCCGAATGTCCGAGAATGCCATCCACTTCTGACGTCAGAACTTGCAGTCCATTTGTGCGCGATGTTCCGAACTTTGGCCGTGCCATCTGGGGCCTAATCTGCGTATCCCAGCAGAAAAATGTGCGCGATGTTCCGAATGTCCGAGAATGCCATCCACTTCTGACGTCAGAACTTGCAGTCCATTTGTGCGCGATGTTCCGAACTTTGGCCGTGCCATCTGGGGCCTAATTGTCAGGTTGTGAGACGTCATTGGGACGGCGTATCGTGGGCTATTGCCGCTTACGCCCCCTGGTTTGACGTTGAACGCCGGAGTGATTGTTAATGCATCAGATCCATCCGCAAGCCCGCACCACACCTGTCGTCCGGGCCGAAATTGCACGCTCGATGGAAGGGACCGGGGTGTTGGCGCGACGCTTCGGCGTCAGCGACGAGACGGTGCGCAAATGGCGCAGGCGTGGAGCCGAGGGATGCACGGATCGAAGCAGTAAGCCCCGGTTGCTGGCCTGGAAAACGACCGAGGAAGAGCGCGCGATTGTCTGTCATCTTCGTCGCGCCACCGAATTCGGGCTCGATGACCTGACGTTCGTGCTGCGGCACTTCCTGCCTCACCTCAACAGAGATAGCGTCTGGCGTATTCTTAAGGACGCAGGGCTCAACCGACGGCCGACGAAGGAGAAAATTTGTCCCGTGCGCGGCGACGGCACATTCCGGGACTACGACCTGGGCTATGTCCATATCGACGTGAAGCATCTGCCGAAGCTGCAAACCAAAGATGGCGAGGCCCGTAAACGCTTCCTGTATGTCGCGATCGACCGCTGCTCACGTTTCGTGCATCTGGCCGTCTACGACGCCGAGAATGCTGCCAATGCCGTCGATTTTCTAAAGACCGTCAAAGCCGCCTTTCCTTTCCGGATCACGCATATCCTGACCGACCGAGGCTCGTGCTTCACTGCAGACGCCTTCGAGAAAGCCTGTCAGAATGTCGATCGTCGGCGAACCAGAGCGTATTCCCCTCAGACGAACGGTATGGTCGAGCGGTTCAACGGTCGCATCGCAACCGAGGTTCTGCCGATCAACGTCGCACACCACACGGATCTCGAAGTCCTGCTGCATGGATTCAATCACGCCTATAACCTGCGCCGACAGCGAGTTCTGGGCGGCCTTTCGCCTACCGCCAAAGTCGCCGAGCGCCTCAGGCAGAGACCACGTCTGCGTAATCGAAGCTATAAAACTATGACAGAAGTCAGTATCATGAACGACGTCGACCGTATCATGGTTTACGCCAATGACGTCTCACAACCTGACACCTAATCTGCGTATCCCAGCAGAAAAATGTGCGCGATGTTCCGAATGTCCGAGAATGCCATCCACTTCTGACGTCAGAACTTGGGCTTCATGTGAATAAAGCGTCCTTCAATATATTATTCGATTTCTGTTACTTATCCACATTACCAACTACAATCCGATTATCTTAAGATTTCATTCGGAACATCGCGCACAAAAGTTCGGAACATCGCGCACATTTTCATTCGGAACATCGCGCACAAAAGTTCGGAACATCGCGCACAAATTTAAACTTCAACATATTGATATGAAAGAATATTTTCTCACCTTAACTCTTTAACAAAATAAATATAACTCTTTAACCTATCGAATTGTAGATAACTTTTTATACGATTCCACCCCAGTTCACAAACCAAAACCAACATCAAAATACTTCATAACTTCAACTTCTGCAGGTAATCGCATTTGGCTACAGCTAGACTCAGGACTCATTCTTTGAGATAGAAGATGAAGCTTGCTGCGATATGGATTGCGGACATGAAGGTATGAGCGCAGCGGTCGTATCGTGTTGCCACCCGTCGCCAGTCTTTGAGCTTTGCGAACATGTTTTCGATCAGGTGACGCTTTTTATACAGATGCCAGTCGTAAGGTGGCTTTGATTTCCGGTTCTTTTTCGGCGGAATACAGGCTGTGATAGTGCGTTCTGCAAGCAATAACCTGATCCTGTTGCTGTCATAGCCCCTGTCCCCGATGATTTCTTCTGTCTTGTCGGGGAGATCTGCCAGCAGCACGTCTGCGCCTTTGAAGTCACTGACCTGTCCTGCAGTCAGATGCAGGCGGACAGGCCGCCCCTGATCATCGCACATGGCATGCAGTTTTGAATTCAGACCGCCTTTTGTGCGTCCGGTATGGCGGGGAAAAGCCCCTTTTTGAGAAGGGACGCTGCCGTTCTGTGCGCTTTAAGGTGCGTCGCATCGATCATCAGGCGTTTTGAACGGCCCCCCTGTTCTGCCAGGGTTTTAAAGATCCTGTCAAAGACACCCAGGCGGCTCCACCGGATAAAGCGATTATATAAAGTCTTGTGCGGGCCATACGCTTTGGGAGCATCTTTCCACTGAAGCCCGTTGCGGATCACATAAACGATCCCGCTCAGAACACGCCGGTCATCCACGCGGGGCACGCCGTGCGCCAGAGGAAAAAATGGCTCAATCCGCTCCATCTGACGTTCAGACAACAAAAATACATCACTCACAGGATCATCCTCCATCGGTAAGCCTGTGAATCACAAGATCTCTCTCTCCGCAATAAATTAACAGGTCCTGAGCCTAGAAAACGTGGTCAAGCTACCAGGTGTTAAGCGCTGTATCTCACCTCATGAACGCCCCTGGCTAGGGGCGTTCATGAGGCCATCATAACAGGCTGGAAACACATAAGGTGTTTAGTCCCGTGGTTTGATGGGTTGGATTGATGATGAATCTTTCTGGCTCTGAAGTCCAGATTTTGCAGACGTATTCATAAGGGGTGAGGCCGTTCAGGGGCTTGAGTCTTCGCCCGAAGTTATAGGCTGCCATGAAATCGCTGAGGTGTGTCCTTAACTGCTCATGACTGTCGTAATGGAAGCGTTTGACGGTTGCTTCCCTGATTGTCCGGTTCATTCGCTCAACCTGACCGTTCGTCCAGGGATGACTGGATTTCGTCAGACGATGTTCAATATCATGAGCTTCGCAGATCATGTCGAAGCGCATTGGGCAAGACCAGGCCGTATTGCGGTTACGAGGCTGATCAGCGAACTGGATGCCATTATCGGTCAGAATGGTATGGATCCGATAAGGAATGATGCTCAGGAGATATTCGAAGAATTCCCTGGCAGTCTTCCGATCAGCTTTCTCAACCACTCTTATAACCGCTCACCTTTTGTACCGTGCTCCGCAGAAAGACGATGCCAGGCCTGATCTGACAGTTCTGCAGCAATATCTTTCGCCTCTCCGGCAATCATATGTTCTGTTGCCCCGGACCTTAAGCACATAGCCAATTCCTGCCCTGCGAAGCGTGCATTCCACATCGCCAGCGCCATACACTCTGTCTGCTGCAACCCAGCGGAAAGGCACACCGGCCTCAATACTCCGGTCGATCATCATCGATGGCTAACGCCGGTTTGGTTGCAAACACCATCTCATCGGAACGTGGGCCTGCTTCAGGCGCTCAAGCTTTGATGTCCAGTTTTTTGGAAGATACAGGACCCGGTCAATAAAGGCATGCCAAATTAACAATTAGGTAAAAGAGAAAACAACGAATGGTTCTTCGAACTCTTCAGGTTAAGAGTCTGGGCTTAAATAACCATTAAAATAGATTAATTAATTTAATTAACATAAAATATTGGTGCGAATCCAATATAAACTATATTGATTAATAAATTAATTTATTCACTATATAATATAGTGATATATACGGGTTCGGGACTCACATGAACAGACGCATTTCTCTGTTGTTTTCCACCATACTTATCGTGAGTTATACGCCCTGCAGTGCTAAAAATGCCTGGGCTGGCAAAAATCCTGACCAGGGAGACAATAGCTCATCAAAGGCTGATAAAAAAATAAAAATCATCAGACAAGATAAAAAGAAAAAAGAAATCTTACTTAAAAAACAGCTTAAAGCCGACAGTTCCGGGCCTGCTAAATCTGAAGATGTTGTCGTAACAGGCTCACGTATTCGTAAAAACACAGGAGGGGGAAATCCGCTCACTGTGGTGACAGCAAAACAGCTTTCTGTTCTTAGTCCTGAAAGTCTGCCCGCAGGTCTTGCAAAACTACCCTTATTTGCTCCCATTAAAAGCAGTGACAGTGCTTCAGATGGTGGTTATCAGCCAACAGGCAACTATATGGACTTGTGGGGTCTGGGACCGATACGTACACTTATTCTGCAAGACGGTCACCGCGTTGCTCCAACCTATTATACCGGTACAGTGGATGTAAATACGCTTCCGCAAATGCTGGTTAAGCGTGTTGAAGTAGTAACAGGTGGTGCTTCAGCTGTTTATGGCTCTGATGCTGTATCTGGTGTAGTCAACTTTATTCTCGATAAATCTTATAACGGTATTAAAGGACAAATTCAGGGAGGAGAATCAACCTATAACGATGGTGGGTCATTCCGGGTCGGTCTTGTTAACGGCTTTAATTTGACCAGAAAACTTCATTTCGAATGGAGTGCTGAATATTATAAACGTAATGCTATTGTTGCCACCCCTCGTGCTTTTGGCACAGCAGCGGCTTCTGTAGTCGGGACAGGAAAAGAATCAAACCCTCTTGAGCAATTGACAGGTACACGTCTCAATAACTCGACATTTGGAGGCCTGGTTACGACAGGTCCATTTACTGGCCAGCAATTTTTGCCCGATGGTACTCTGGCTCCCTTTAATAAAGGTGAAGCAACTCGTACAGCCGGGATATCAGTCGGAGGTGATGGTTCATACCGTACCCCCTCAAACCTTCTACCTTCTCTTGATACTATGCAGTTTTTTGGACGTTTTGATTATGATATCAGTGAAAATATTAAAGCCTACGTTCAGGCACAGTACGGACAGTCTGACACTACATCACACGAGCAGAACCTGATCAGCACTGCCAGCTCAACACCTTTAACAATTTATAGCGGCAATCCCTATCTGCAGTCTCAGTATCAAAGTATTCTTACTGCTGATAACGTTTCAAGCTTTAATCTTAACCGATATAATTCTGATTTTGGCAACCTTCTTGGTTTGCACGATCAGACAAAATCAGTGGCAGTCACAGCTGGTTTAAATGGTCATATCTTTCAGCGTTTCGACTGGGACATCTATTTTACACACGGCACCGGGCAAACCTCTCAGGTTACAACAAACAATACAAACACTGAACGTCTGTATGCAGCACTTGATGCTGTAAAAGATCCTGCGACCGGTAATATCGTATGTCGTGCTGCACTGGTTGACCCGCAGGAATATGCCGGGTGTGTTCCTCTTAATGTACTAGGAGCAAACACCGCATCACAATCAGCCATTAACTATATTAATGGCAAAACAAGCTGGTCAGCTACCAATAATATGGAGAATGCAGGAGCGAGTATTAACGGTACACTTTTTCAGGGATGGGCTGGTCCGATTAAAGCCTCTACCGGCATAGAGTACCGCTATCTGACGCTGGATGAGACAACATCTGTCTCTGATAATACATTTGATCCGACTGGCCTGAGAGTAGGTCTGGATGGTAATCAGGTCCCCACGGGTATGCAGTTATGGACTAAAAACGTCTCAGGCACCACTCATGGCCGACAGTCTGTTTACGAAGGCAACCTTGAACTTGATGTTCCTCTTATCAGAAACTTGCCTCTGGCTAAGATGATCTCTGTCAACACAGCTGGGCGCTACACGCATTATAGTACCAGCGGGTCAGTAGAAACGTGGCGCGTTGGCCTGGACTGGACTGTCTTCCCTGGTCTGAATATTCGAGCCACACGTTCCAGAGATATCCGTGCACCGACATTATATGAGCTTTATCAAGGCAGAACAGCTACAATATCAGGGTATACAGACTATTTGACCGGGGCTAATGGCCAGATTTTAAATGCAAGTCAGGGCAACCCCAACCTTAAACCTGAGGTGGCGCAAAACTTTACAGCAGGTGCCACATATCGTCCGACATGGCTTCCCAACCTCAGTATGAGTATAGATTATTTCGATGTGAAAATTAATAATGCGATTAGCTCAGTCTCAGGCCTTAATACCTCTGTACAAAAACTTTGTATTGCTTCAGGCGGCACGTCTCCTCTTTGCTCTCTTGTTGTCCGACCTCACGATATTTCAGATACATCAACTGATAATGCGCCCACTGAAAATATCATTGAAAATGAGAATATCTCTAAAATCCATTCCAGAGGCATTGTCATTGCAACCAGCTATGCTATCGACCTGAAAAGCGCAACACACACGATACCAGGCTTCGCAACAGTACGTGCTCAGTGGGTGCATGAACCAGATCTTAAAAGTCAGACTCTGCCCGGTGCAGTGATAAGCAACACAGCTGGCACAGCACTTGCCCCGGTGGATAGGGTTTCGGGCACGTTTATGTATGCTTTTCATGCAATAGAGGCTGCTGTAACTCTTCGTTATTTCTCAGGTTTTCACTATAGTGCTGACCCAACTGTTTATGTCTCACAAAAAGCATCTAAGCCCTATATACAAACTGACTTTAATTTATCTTACAGCTTCAAGGTGCATAAACGACCTTTCAGTGCGTTTTTTAATGTTAATAACGCCTTTAATGTTCATGGCGGTCTTTATGAAGCCAGTTCATCAAATCCCGGACTGATTTATCCTGCAGCTCCCTTTGCTGATCAGATTGGCCGTTACTTCACGTTTGGTGTCAGGATGGGAATGTAACAGATCCCTGCCATACCCTGACAAGCTCTTTTTTATTTCCGTCGTAACAACAGGTGTTGTCTTATGCTTCGACGACAAATTATTCAAATCACCCTTCCGCTGGCCTTAACATTCAAAATACGAGGATCTCAGGCTCAGTCATCTTTTAAAGAGTGGATCTTTGATAATGATAATGAGGTGTCAGATTATAAAATTCATCGTAGTGGCTCTCCGGTTATTATCAGCACATTTCTTGGTGATGCGACCTGGTTTAATGGGAAAAATGACGGGTATTTTATGACCATTCACCCTCTTGCCGGGGCAAAAAAATTTACAATTGAAGCTCTGATACGCCCTGATGGTGGTAATTTTGAACAACGCTGGCTGCATCTTGAAAGTCAGGATGATCTTTCTGCTCCACCTGGGTTGTCTGACACGCGTATTCTCTATGAAATTCGTGTTATCGGATCATACTGGTATCCTGATGCTTTTATACATGGTGCGAGCTACCGTCAGGCCCTGAGACAACCAACAGGCTCTGGCCAACGGGTCAATGGCAACCATGTGGCACAAACTTATGATGGATCAACATACCGATCTTACGTCAATGGCACGTTACAATGCCTGGCTGACGTTGCCTTTACCCCACAGGGTGCCGGACGCTGTGCCGTGGGTGTCAGGTTAAATAAAGTCAATTTTTTCCATGGGGCAATAATGTCAGTTTCGTTTTTTCCCGTTATGCCTCCGATCCATCACAGTTTGCGCTTTTGAAACATCTGCGCGGGTAACCCTTTCAGGTGCTCACAATAGCAGGCTCTGCGGTGTAATGGTGCTGCCTGTAGAATACTCCCCTTTGTTGGAACAGATTATGACTCTACCTTTTTCAGCTTTCAGAATTTTTGTCATCTGTGTACCACTGCTGACAGGGTCTATCACAGCATCTCATGCCAGTAACGGTCTGCTTTTTTACGTATCAGCTGATCATAAAGATCATGCTGATTATGCAGCGGGGAATGCTGAACCGATTTTCTCACAGGGTGTGACGCGCATTCCTGATGGCAAAACAGGGGCTGGTCTTTCTTTTTCAGATAATCTGGTTCTGGCCTGGTCAGGTCCTGGAAATATCTATGCACAGCGTGGCACTATTTTGTTCTTTTTTCGCTCTCATAAACCCTATGGAACAACACCTTTCCCAATTTTCGTGTAGGCAGCAGTGACGGCAGCAGCTGGGACATGGTCTTTCTGCGCATCGACTGGAATGGTCACGGATACGATGCTTTTGTAACAGACACCGGCTTAGCACGTACTCGTATCTCTTACCGGATAGCCACTATCCCCGCAGATAGTGACTGGACTCATATTGCCTTCGCCTGGGATGAACGCATGCGGCATTAAACTCTGGATTAACGGCAAGTCAGCGGCAACGCTGAACCATAAAGCAATTTATGATTCCGGCTTGTTCGGTTTTGGTCCCTTTCAGCGCGTTGTCTCCCCCTGGCAGGTTCATACACGCCGCATGTACGGCCATGGCGGTGACCTCGACGAAATTCGTATCTATGACCATATGCTCGATGATCAGAGTGTTGCTGTTCTTGCAGCATCGGCAATGCCTTCTCCCACGAATACCAGCACCTTCTCCGCCAAGACCGTGCAACAGAACTGGTGGCAACGCTATGGCTGGAATCATACTGACATCACCCCTTTCTACCTTTCGGCACCTCAGACACGTATCCGTAAAGTTGAATTTAGTGATGCCCGTGACCAGCAAGAAAAAAATGGCCCGCGGAGCTGATGGTATTCGTGAAACAACCTGGCCGGGAGTGTATAACCGCTCACGTTTGCCGGGCGCCATGACTATTTTGAACTTCCTGACTGGAACGTTTATGCCTCGGGAGGGGAAAGCTATACTCTGACATTACCCGATGAACCGTGGAACCGGCTCGAAATAGCCGGGCCAGCCTATGGTGTATGGCGTCGCACGGCTGGTGATCTCCCGGGATTACTTGTGCAGCGCCCTCAGGGACTGGAACGAAATGCGGTTTGTATTTGATCAGGAACGGCATGGTGGAGTCATCCGTTTTGATAACCAGACAAAGAAACTCCCATTGAAGAAATTGGTGCATATGATGTCACCCCGGGTACAGCTCCAGCCGGTGATTTCGTCTGCATTACCATGCTGATGCCAGCGCGTCCCCTGCTTTCTACCCCGCACTTGACGCATTAACTCAGTATATTGCTGGTCGTTTTACTGAACAGGAACGCAGCACTATCGTTGCCCTTCCCGCTGGTGCACCTCGCACTCGTCGAGCAGAAAGCCATGCAGATGAGAGTTTACCATTGGTACATATTCTCCTGCCCGGTGACTTTCGTGATGCACGGTCAGGCAACGCTCCTCAGCGTTTTACTTATGGAGCTACTAATCTGGGAATGGGTTTTGGATGGCATCGTCATTCACCTCCCGCCCCTGCACATTCAGCCAACGCATCAGGGTCTGCTTCCTCTGAATATCCGTATTAAAGACCCTACCTGGCCAGACCGTGACCTGCTTGATGCTACTGTTGCAATCAAAGAAGGTGAGGCCCGTACGTTATGGCTTGATACAAGAGACCGTATTTTGCCTGAAGGCAGCTCTGTTATGATTGATATTGCAGCAGCAGGCGGTGGTTTTGATGCAAACACTCTGAATGGTGCTGATATTGACCTGCTTTATAAACCTCTCGCAGCAGCGAAATCAGAACATATTAAAGACCCGGCTTGAACAGGCACGTGATGAACTGGCATGGCTGGTTGAGGAACAGCCTTCGACCAGACTTTATCCCGTATGGACACGATTTGAGCGTGATATCAGTGATGTTTTACGGATAGATCCGCAAAACATAATTGCACGGGCATACTGGGTAGAAAAAGAACCTGAACAACCTTATGCAAAACCGCTGCCCTCTGAACCATCCATACCAGCGGGTGTACCCGCGTGGGCATGGAAACAACGTGAAGACCTGAAGCTGTACAGGCATTTGCTGACTGGTGGATTGATCATCGTCAGATTGCAGATGGTGAGTTTGGCGGTGGTCTGTCAGATGATACAGATCTTGTAAACCAGTGGGTCCCTCTGGCTATGATGGGGGTTTGAACCAGAGCGTATTACGACTTCACAGAGGCGGGTACTTGAAGCCACATTTGCCAATGGTATGTGGTGCAATGGGTTAGGTCGTATTCGAACAGATGAACTGCACAGCTACGAAGAAGGAATTAATACGCTGGGGCAGGCAATGCTATTGAAATGGGGAGACCCCACCCTTATTGAACGCAGTATGGCCGTTGCAACGCAATTACCCAAAACTTATTCAGACTAACCCTGCCGGTCATGCTCATATTACCAGCTCACTATTCAGCGGCAGCAGCATGGTGCGTGAAGGAGCTTTAGGATCACAGGAGCCTTATAGTCTGTTAATCACACACCCGGGTTTAATGCTGGTTGATTTTAAATGGTTCACCCTCAACCAGAGCTCTGATTTTATCTGTTCTGGATGGCTGGCTTGCTCATGGTCGACAGGATAAACGAGGCCTGTGGCATTTTCCGGCTAATATTGAATGGAGCAGTGATAAAGCTACCGGAAAAGGAGTGCCAGTGCCGGCAATGCATTTTGGGCAGCATATGTCTGGACAGGGGATGAACGCTAACCTTCGCCCGATCATAACTGAAATAGCCGAACATGATCTTGCAGGTCTGTCAGCTCTGAATGCCGATTTTTTAAGCCGCACATCACAGGGAGCCAAGCTTGGACGCGATATTATTGATGGCAACCGTGCTGCCAGATAGTAATGCTCCTGACCGTAATCTGGGTGGCTTTAAAGAGGGAGATTTTGCACGATTTATTCACTGGCAGGAAACAGGCGATAAAAAACGATCTGATCGCTCTTTATGATGAAGAAATTACATTTAACAGAAACCGGATGCCTGTGCTGACTGAAAGCTGAACTCTGGACAGACCGCGTAAGTGTGCCCAGCGAAACTACTGCAACGTACCCGCCTGGGTGGTGTAGCACACCGCCGTAATGCATATTATCCGGGGAATTTAGTCCGCTGGAATTTTAAAGCACCAGCTCAGGGGTGAAGATGTGGCCATTTTAATTCCTCACGGAGACCCACGTCATTTTCAGATAACAGCCTATAATTTTACGCAGCAAACAGTTACAGCAACCATGACCGGAGATGAAGTCGTCGCAGGCACGTGGCATCTGACTTCAGGGGCAGATAAAAACAGTAATAGTAAGTCTGACACAACGCGTGACGTTAAACTTGAACGCGGTGCTACAGTCACTTTAAAGATACCTTCTCATAAAACAATATTTTATAATTTTAATGCTAAAAAAACTGGGGATGACCCGGCCACACGACCTGATATTGGGATTGCTGATAATGACCTTTCTTGGCATGAAAATAAGCTTTTCATAACAGTCCACAGTCTGGGAGCTAAACCCACACCAGCCGGCATTCTTTTTATTGAAGATACAACCGGGCGTATACTGGCCAGAGCACCATTTGCATCTCTTCCTGCTCCCACAGATCTTATTCCTAAAACAGAAACAGTTTCTGTGTCTTTACCACTCGCTGCGGGCAAAGAATTCTTTACAGGTCAGGCTTGAACTAAACGGTAAAACCAGAAGAAATTAGCAGCAACCAACAATCTAGTAAAAACAGGAGTTGGAGGATTCTAAAAATTCTTGGTTTTAGGTCTGAGGATGGTGCAGGAGCATCTTCAGTTTTTTCTGTCTTCCAGGCAGATAATATAATCCGGAAAGACAGATTTTTCACAGGCATGCCCGACAATCGCTATGGTGTTTCGATCATCGGCTGGATCCGTGTTGCTGCTGACAGAGGCAGCAACAATATAGGGCATTAGTTGCCGTAGCGTATCTGTTTCATATTATCATGTTTCGTGATCAGTCATGGTCGTTTCCTCCCTGTTATCCTGTCATATTCATGATCTCTATCAAAGGTATGCAGACCCCGTCGCCTCCAGCGGGTTTTCAGGTCAGCTGGCGTGGTGTCACTGTCTCCCTGAAGCAGCCCCGCAATGTCCAGAAATGCTCCGAGCAGGGTAGCGCGATCATCATCCGTCAGATCAACCAGTCCCGCCTTGCTGACCAGCCCTCCCAGTTCGATCAGATGACGTGTTCTCTCTCGTCGTGCCTTCGCCTGATCGCGCATGTCGGTACGTGCCTTTCGTGCCTGATGGCGATGGATCAGGGCTGCCTGTTTCCTGATCCGTCTTTCAAGCGTCTGTAATTCCGTTCTGATCGTTTCCGGATCCCTTCCGGACGTTCTTTTTTGCACCTGCGAGAAAGAATGCTGCCCCCCGTTCAGTCCACCTCGCGACAGCTTCAGGTTTACCATCTGCCTGTTCAACAGCCGCAAGAAGTACCCCGGCCAGTGCTTCGATGGACAGGCTGTCAGCTCCCGTTGCCCCGACCAGTTCGCCGAGCTGAAGTGTTTTTTGTACTTTAAGCTGCTTCGCCTTTTCCTGAAGTGCTTTCAGTTCAGCATCAATGTCCCGTGGTTTGCGCATTTCAGGTCCCCTGTTCTTTTGGTGTGTAGCATACTCTATCATACTGACGAGAACCGCGTCACTTATCTTATGCAATCAATTTCTGTGGCGTATTTATATTTAAGTACGCGCTTATACGTCACTGCGTGACGTGCGCTTATTGTGTGTGCTATGACTGAGGTCATGGCGATCTATCACCTGCATGCAAAACTCATCAGTCGTGCCACCGGCAGGAGTGCCGTGGCAGCCGCCGCCTATCGTGCAGCGTCTCGTCTGCATGACGTACGACTGGAGCGGTGCCCATGATTTTTCGAACAAGAGTGGTGTGGTCCATTCAGAGATCCTGCTGCCCGATGGCGCACCGGAACGGTTTCTCGAGCGGTCTGTTCTGTGGAACGAGGTTGAAGCGATCGAGAAGCGCAAGGATGCCCAGCTTGCCCGCGAGGTGGAGTTTTCACTCCCGCGCGAAATGACACAGGCGCAGGGGATCGCGCTGGCACAGGATTTGTGCGCGAGCAGTTTACAGAGCGCGGTATGGTGGCTGACCTCAATGTGCACTGGGATATCGGTGAGGACGGACAGGCGAAGCCCATGCGCATGTGATGCTATCCACTCGGTCAGTGGATGAGAACGGGTTTGGTGGCAAAAAGAGCGCTCCTGGAATGACAAAGAACTCCTGCTGACATGGCGTGAGCGATGGGCGTCACTTGTTAATGAACGGCTGGCGGAGCTGGATCTGGATGTGGCGGATCGATCACCGGTCGTTTGCAGAGCAGGGGATTGATCTTGAGCCGCAAAACAAAATCGGTCCGGCCGGGATGCGCCGCGAAGAGCGGGGCGAGGATGCTGAGCGGGTTGCAGACCATCTGGAGATCGCGCGGCGCAATGGCGAAAAGCTTCTGGCTGAGCCGCATATGGTTCTGGAGGCGCTGACCCGGCAGCAGAGTACATTCACCCGTCAGGATCTGGCGCGCTTTGTGGACCGCATACGGCGGGATGCGGAACAGTTCAGTGCTGTCATGGTCAGGGCGGAGGCCTGTCCGGAGCTGGTTGCCCTCGGGAAAGACGGGCACGGGCGGGAACGGTTCTCCTCGCGGGAGATGATCGGGTCGAGCAGCGTCTGGAAGACATATCACTCGCGATGGGGCAGTCTCAGGGGCATGCAATGAAGCTGGCTGTCAGGCGGGCTGCTATGGCGCGGGACGGGCTGGGGGGAGGAGCAGGCTCTGGCCGGGGTGAGGTGACGAAGTCCCGCGATCTGTCTGTGGTGGTCGGCTATGCCGGGACAGGGAAGAGCACCATGCTGGGTGTGGCCCCGCGCGGCATGGGAAGAGGCCGGATACGGGTACGTGGTGCTGCGTTATCAGGCATTGCGGCGGAAGGGCTGCAGGGCGGGGCCGGGATTGAGAGCCGTACCCTTGCCTCATTAGAGCTGGCCTGGTCCAGAGGACGGGACCGCCTGGAGCGTGGCGATGTACTGGGTGGTGGATGAGGCCGGCATGGTGGGTTCACGTCAGATGGAGCGGGTGCTCTCAGCGGCGCATGAGCTGGTTGCCAAAGTTGTTCTGGTGGGTGATCCCGAAACAGTTGCAGGCGATTGAGGCTGGTGGTGCGTTCCGGGCGGTGGCTGAGCGGGTCGGGTCAGTGGAGATCACAACTGTGCGCCGGCAGCGCGAAGACTGGCAGCAGGCTGCGACGAAGGAGCGTTGCGACCGGACGGACGGACAGGGCCATGGGACGCTATGAGGAAGCGGGTTTTTGTGCGCGGGCATGAGAGCTTTGATGAGGCCCGGCCGGCGTGGTCCGGGGGTGGGATAAAGCCCGTCAGGCTTCACCAGAGGATAGTCAGATCATGCTGGCGCACCGGCGTGTCGATGTAAGGGCACTGAATGAGGCGGCGCGTGAGATCCGCAGGGAGGCGGGTGAGCTGGGCGAAGATGTGCTGGTCTCCACAGCTCAGGGTGAGCGGGTGTTTTGCCGAAGAGGAGCGTGTCTACTTCCTGCGCAATGACCGGGAGATGGGGGGTAAAGAACGGCACGCTGGGCACAGTGCGGGGCATTGAGGGGTCGGCCGGGGCCGGGGGATCTGGTGCTGTCGGTGCAGCTCGACGGGAAGGATGGTGTCGGTTCCTGGTCGTCTCGTGTCTGTGGTCGGTGGCGGAGTATGACGCGCTGGATCATGGCTATGCGGCCACCATCCATAAATCGCAAGGGTGTAACGGTGGAGCGGGCCCATGTTCTGGCGACGGGGAGTATGGACCGGCACGGGGCCTATGTGGCGCTGTCGCGGCATCGGGACAGTGTCAGCATTTACTGGAGCTCGGATGATGTGGGTGACCGGGACGGGCTGGTGAAGCGGCTGGTCGCGCGAGCGGCTGAAGGATACCACGCTGGATTACCTGCATGACCGGGATCGGGATGCCGGATTCGCGCAGCGGCGCGGTCTGGATGTCCCCGCGAGCGGGATCGTGGTGGCGCGCGGCAAGGCTGTCTCAGGCCTTCGGCAGGACAGGCAGAGCGAAGTGACCCATGGGTCTGAGCCTGCACCGGCAGAGCAGAAACGCGGGATGTTTGACGGGCTGGAGCTGTCCGTGGGGTCTGCTCGTCGCATCAGAGAAAAAGACGTTCCGGACGGGACGGAGGCTGAGGCCAGTAAGGGGAGTGGCGGAGTTGAGCGTGAGGCTCCTGTTTCTCCGTTTGCGGGGGCTGCAGCTGCGGTCTGTGAAACGCGGGAAGGAACCAGCCCTGCCGGACGGGTTTGTGCCTGGGCGTGATCCTCTGCATCAGGCGGTGGAGCGGTATGCGCGGGCTATGATGGATGCTGAGCGCATGGTGCGTCAGGAGCTGCCTTTACTGGAGTATCAGAAGAAAGGCGCTGTCTGAATGCTGTGCGGGATCTGGAGCGGGTCCGGCCTGGCGGGGAAGCGGATATGAGGGCTGCGCTGAAGCATCAGCCGGACATCGGGCCGGTGCTGTATGGTCTGGAAGGTCCGGCGAGGGCGCGCAAACTGGTCGAGGGGCTTGAGCATGAGGAGAGGGTGCGCAGGAGCCCGGATCTGCGTGCTGAGCGGTTTGTGAAGGCGTGGGAGGGTCTGAGCCACGCGCAGCAGGGTGTGGCACTGAAGGATCTGAAGCGGGATACGCAGCTTGCATCCGTCCTGCGGGAAAAAAGCCGTGAACTGGGGATCAGAAAGGGATCGACGCTCGATCACGCTTTACATGCGCCTCAGCGGGAGCATTCTCTCTCGCGCTCCAGGTCGCGGGATCGGGGATGGGATATGGGGATGTAGGATTATTCTGGAAAGATATCGTATTTATATTTATGATATCATTTTAAGGAAATGAGGAATTCTGTCATGTCCTCTGTTGTTATTCGTAATCTTCCCGAAGAGACGCATCGGGCGCTAAAGGCGCAGGCCATGTTGCATGGGCGGAGTACGGAGGCGGAGATCCGGAGCATTCTGGAAGCGGCTGTCCGGCCTTCGCAGCGTGTGCGACTGGGGTCACTGCTGGCGTCCATAGGTCGTGAGGCTGGTGTAAGTGAACAGGATGTCGTGTCCCTGCAGGTTCGTGATCAGAGCCCTGCCGAACCGATGTCATTCGAATGATTCTGCTTGATACCAATGTGATCTCGGAGCCGTGGAAGCCTCTCCCGGATCCGCGTATCCTGGCGTGGATTGATGCGCAGGTAATCGAGACGCTTTTTCTGTCTGCCGTTACAATAGCGGAGTTGCGGTTTGGGATAGGGGCGATGCCGGATGGACGGCGGCGTTCGGTGCTGCATGAGCGGCTGGAGCAGGAGGTTCTGCCCCTGTTTGCGGGGCGCGTCCTGTCGTTCGATCTGGCGGCCTCACAGTCCTGTGCTGAGCTGATGGTGCGGGCCAGATCTGAGGGACGGGCGATCGGCAAGGCAGATGGTTATATTGCAGCCATTGCTGCATCCCGTGGCTATGCCGTGGCCAGCCGTGACGTGTCGCCTTTTGAGGCGGCCGGTGTGCGGGTTCTTAATCCATGGGAGGGCGCCTGATGTCAGAGGAAGGTTCGGCGCAGCGCGCGTTTGATGATCTGCGTGCTGAAATATCGGTGTTCCGGCGCAGTGTGGAAGCACTGCCGCAGGCATGGCGGGAGAACCGGTCGCCGGATTACACGGAGGATCTGGCCCGCGTTGTGAAGGCCATGAATACGGTCGGTACACATATGGAGGCGATTGAGGCCAGTCCGACACTGAAAATGACGCCTCAGGCCTATGGGAAAGGAATACGGGAGGCCGGGCTTGCTGTCAGTCAGGAGATGCAGGCAGCCTTTGAGAAAGCGATAGCTGAGGTTCAGAGAGAGCGTCAGGAGCTTGCTCATATTATTGGTCAGTCCCGTCATCAGGACCGTCAGAGCTGGTGGTTACTGGGCGTTGGGCTGGTGTGTTTTGTGGTGGGGCTTGGGGCATCCCCGGTTCTGACTTCGCTTTTACCCTCTTCTGTCGGAACGCGGGTGGCGTCCTTTATTGTGGGAGAGAAAGATCGCTGGCACTCGGGGGCCACGATGATGGAAATCGATAATCCTCAGGGGTGGCAGCAGGTTATTCAGGCGAGCCAGCTGGTTGAGGCCAACAGGGACAGGATTACAGCCTGTCAGAAAGCAGCGTCATCTCTGGAGAAAGGTCAGAAAAAACTGTCAGATTACTGTTCAGGCCAGACAGGAATGATTTTCTGTCTGCGTGTCAGGTTTGATATCCCGCAGGAATTCATCAGGGGTTGTTTCAAGGCAGCTGGCCAGCTCGAACAGGGTGATGACCGTCGGGTTGCGGTGTCCTTTTTCCAGGCCGCTGAGATATTGCTGACTGAAGCCAGAACGGTCTGCAACCTGTTCCTGCGTCAGCCCACGCTCTTTGCGCAGACTGTTGTGTATGCAGACCGTCCCGTCATTGCCGATATCCGTATGAATGTGGGTGGAAGCGTTTCTGGAGCGAATTAAGGCCTGTTTTACATCCAGAGATGTTTTCTTTGATCTGTTTGTCATTCCGGTGACAGCAGATTTTTACAGTCTGCACAGAGGGATATGGACGGCAGATCGTCTTCATGAGGCAAGTGTATCGTGGGAGAAAATTCTGTTTTCTTCCTGCGCGGGTGAAAGAGGGCGCAGAAGAGGGTGCGCTCAGTGCCGTGCGGCAGGCGGTCGGAGATTACTATGCTGAGGGCTCAGGCCCCCGGATCTTTGACGGCGGTTTTTATCGAGGAAAATCAGACTTTTGGCGGCATGTATAGTGCTGATGTCTGTCTGGCAGATCTGTCAGAAGTTCCTGATGCCCCGGGACGGTGGTCGCTGTGCAGCCAGTCTGAGAGTAAGATGGAGAGATCGAAGAACCGTTAATTGATGTGCTCTGGTTCGTGCTTCCCGAGTTTTGTCGTGCTGACGGTAGTTCTCTGGCCTGATTTTTGTATGACGTCTGCCGCAGAGTGCGGATAGCTGGCTCTGGATGACTACGCAGCGGCCTTCACCCGCTCGAGGAAGAGGAAGCGTCGTATATTATAGACGATATTGGCCAGTCCGATCCTCATTGTGGCGCGTTTGAGACCGACTGTCCTGACAAATAGCCCTGTCTGTGATTTCTGATCGGCAAAGACATGCTCGACCCGTGACCGGATAACGGATTTTCTGCCATTGGAGCGTTGGATATGACGAGGCATGGGTTTGAAATGTGGTTTTTTGCGATGAATTTTTGAGACAAAGCCATGTTTTTCCATAAAGTCTTCATTAGCCTTTGAGCGATACGCCGTGTCAGCCCAGACGCCTGAGGCCGTATTGGTGTTTATCCAGCAGCCCCTCTCTCAATCGCGCTCCATCACTGGCGGCAGCATGTGTTGTTTTTCCATTTCCGGATGAACCGGTATTTCCGATCAATGGAAACATGCGATTTATAGCCAAAGAATGGGATGGGCGAGATCGCTGGATGGCATGGTTCCGTCATCCTGACGCTTCGCTTTGGTGAACTTCAGTGTCCAGCGTGCATGACGGTCTTTGTGAGACAATTTTGATGGCTTATCCTGCCAGTCCTGTGGGATCCCCCTTCACGCAGATCCTCCTTCTTCCGCACTGGTATTGCGCTGCTTTGGATCTGCCACCAGTGTGGCATCCAGATCTGGCCTGACATCGGTAAATACCCGGCGTTCCGCAGGGTGGCATTAAAGCAATCAAACAGTGTTTCAATGGCACCCGCCTACGTCAGACGCTCGCGGAACAGCCAGAGTGGTTTTGGCATCAGGCACGCGGTCTGTCAGACCCAGACCGAGAAAACGCATGAACGAAAGCCTGTCGTTAATCAGACAAATGTTCAGTGTCCTGGATCACCAGAATTTTGAACATCAGAACAGCATCAGAGGGAGGACGACCGCCTTTGCTCCCGTCTGAATACGCCAGGGCCTTGTTCAGGTCAGGACGGAAGACTTCAAAATCCACAACCCGCGAAAAATGCTTCAAGCTGATCACTGAGCCCGCTCAATCGGGCAAGCCGCTCTTCAACATCAAAGAAACCAGACTGCCTCATGCTACATCTCTCCAATCCACGCAGGCGGTAGAGAAACACACAGACACTCTCAAAAACCAGGGGGGTTTTTAGAACCCTCCACCTGATCCTGCGTGAAACGTAATCTCTTCATTGCCTGTTTCCGGGTGGACAGACCTTACTCAAAAACGAGGGTATTTCACGAGGCAGGGTCATGGACGCCTCACCAGCTTCAGTCATCTAAAGCATAAATAACCTTGGCCGCCTGTGCTGAGATACGACCTTCGCGTAAGTCTTTACGCACCAACTCCCCCGCGGGTCGCAGATGAGGCTCCCCATAACCACCACCGCCAGATGTAATGACCGTAACACTTTCACCCGGCTGCAAAGTGCCGTTCCGTTGCACTAATGGCGCAGCCCCAACACTCAATTCTACACGGGACAATCCACCAGGCTGCGCCCCCAGCACTCCCCATGCCGGAACACGATTCAGTGGCCCAACCGACATTGAGAGAGACAGCGTTACCAATGGGAGTAATACGACGGGCGAATAGCCATTCCTCCTCGGAATGTTCCCGCCCCGCCTGAGTCTGTCACCAATTCATAACATTCAACACGCAAAGGATGCTCTGTTTCCAATGCTTCAACAGGGATGTTGGCAGAGTTTGTAACCGTGCACATGTATGCCATCAACACCATCACGCGTTGCCCGTGCCCCCATGCCACCTCCCATGCTTTCATTGTACACATTGAAGCACCCGGTACGCGGATGTAAGCCACTTGGTTGTCATGACTGTAATCCCCGTTGATGCCGCAATCCCTCGTTCTGGAACAGCATCAAGTAATGCTGCCAGCATCATATCTATCAAACGTTGCGCAACGTCATGACGGCTATAAACGGCAGCAGGCGAACGCGCATTGACAATAGACTGCTCAGGCGCAAATTGAAACAGGACGATGGAAACCGGCATTAGCTGGCGTGTCAAGATCTATAAGTGTTTTTGATCACGTAGTAAACTGATGCCTGAAGCATGGTGAACACCATATTCAAGCCCGATCTTGTCTGAGGTGGGCACCCTTCAAAGTCAAAATGAATTTCACTTCCTTTGACTTCAATACTGAACCGCCAGAGACAGAATTTCCGGCCAGAGACTGGTATCAAAATCGTGTTTGAAGCAATACGTTCCGTCTTTTAAAGCTTTGATACCAGCACGGGTTTTGCGTTCTGAGTAATCAAGAAGCAGTTCAGCCGCACCTGCCAGAAGAGCAACCCCGTAGCGTTCGCATAGTGCCTGAAAACGCTGCACTCCCATACGATTGGCTGCCATCTGGGCTCGAAAATCATTTTTTCGCTCATGTGGAACCTGACAGTTTCAACAAGACCAGATCAAAGACATCCTGGCTGTAGCTTTCCCGCGCGCGGTAGAGCCTTACGGGAGAAATTCTTAATCCTTCCTGATAAATGTGCGCATGTCCACGATCAACAAAGTCAGAATGATGAGCCAGATTGGCAGCCCACGCTACAATACTCTCTTTGTAAAAAAATGGGTTCTAGAAAAACAATATCGTTAAGGTGGGTTCCTCCACCCGTGTAAGCATCATTGCCAATAAAAACATCACCCGGTTGAACACTATCCAGATCAACACGCGCAAGTGTTTCAACTGCAATACCTAGCAAAGACCCAAGATGAAACGGAATATGCTGCGCTTGCGCAATAAGCTGGCCTGATGTGTCAAACAAAGCCGCAGAGCAGTCTCCACGTTCTTTGATGTTGGCGGAGTATGCTGAGCGCCGTAGCACCCGTCCCATCTGATCTACAATTGTGGATAACGCATTCCCAATGACTTCAACAGTAATCGGGTCAATAGCCGGAGATGTTTTTTCAGAGTTGTGAAAACGTCCGTTCATTACAACACTCTCCTCAATGAGTAGATTGAGAATAGTCATCCACACAGGCCACCTGACCCGGCAGCAGGAATGTTGTGGAGTCCATTTGCTCAATAATCGCTGGACCAACAATACAATGGCCATAACGTAGCTTTTCCCGTTCATAAATGATGCATGGCGTAAAGCTACCTGTTTCTGGCAGCCATACTGCCCGTTCACCTATAATGGCATCTTCAACAGGGCTATCGGTTTCCGTCATGTCTGGCACTAATGCCGCGCGCGGCACAGCCCCTATGGCCTCAAGCCTAACAGCCACTACACGGATAGGTTTCCTCTGGAGAGACAAATCCATACATCTGCTGGTGAACCACTTCAAAGCGCCTACGTAATTCGCCAACAAAAGCTTCGTCCACCATACCGGCAGGTGCCTCTACCGTCAGTTCGAATGCCTGCCCTAGATAACGCACATCCAAACTTCTGCTAGTGGCCCGGTCCGACAGTGCAATGCCTTCACGCTCGAACCAATCTGTAGCCTGTTGATCCAAGCTAGAAATATCCCTTATCAAATCAGGAATACCTGCTGGAGATAATTCTATCATCCGACCCGTGGTAAAAATGTGCCTTCAGATCTGTCATCAACAGACCCATGGAGCACAAGGATTCCTGGGTTGCGCGGAATAAGCACACGTGGAACTTCAAGTTCCCGCGCAAGACGGGCGGCATGAACCGGGCCTGCGCCACCAAATGCCATAAGCATATAATCCCGCGGGTCATACCCGCGCTCGACCGAAATGGACACGAATGGCGTTTATGCCAGGTTTGCCGTGGCAACCGAAATAATGCCATGGGCTGTTCCATAATTGTCCAACCCAAGGTGCTGGCTAGTACTGCTATTGCACTCGCTCGGGCTTTGGGCCGGGTCAATCGCCAGACGCCCCCTCAGCAGATGGTAGGATTTTGCACCTGCAAAACCACAAGGGGCATCGGTTACGGTTTGTTCACATTACCACCTGCCGCATAGCGACCGGACCGGAACAGCGCCACGCTATGCGGCCAACTTTGAGATGCCCGGCCTGAATCCACATACGCAATAGATCCGCCCCCTGCTCAACGCAGGAATATCAAGCATGGGAAAAGTTTAATGGAATGCCATGTGGACAAGATCCGTTGCAAGTTGTGGTCCCCATTATCAATAAGGCCACGTCACTTGAGTGCCCTCCCATGTCAAAGTAACATATTGGGAAGCTGCTGCCAGACCAATCTGCAGGACAACAACACCTGCTCTGGCCCCCGGACAATACGGTGCGCACAGGAAAACGGCTGCATCCTGTAACGAAATAACACAACCATTACGCTGGGTCAGATGCACGAGGTGCATTAACAACCAGTATTTGCAACGCGCAACTTGTTCATATAGCTTTGCATGATCGGCCCAAGAGCCGCGTTAAACCACAGTTTTGTGGAGAAGCTCGTACTCAACGATAGACCGG